>VDFB02241121.1:0-13889 GCA_007258455.2 Sequoia sempervirens
GAGAGAGGGGGAGATAGTTAAAATTAGAGAGGGAGGGAGGGAAGGAGAGAGAGGTAAGATAGAGAGAACTAGAGAGGGAAGGAGAGAGAATGGAAAGATAGAGAGTAGAGAGGGAAGGAGAGAGAGGGAAGCAAAGAGAGAGAAAAAGAGGGGAGAGAGAGGGAGGGAGGGATAGGTAGGGATAGAGAGAGGTGATATAGAGATTAGAGATATATATATATATATATATAGAGAGAGAGAGAGAGAGAGAGAGAGAAATGTAGAGAGGGAAGGAGGGAGGGAGATAGATATTAGACAGTGAAGGAGAGTGAGATGGACATGTAGAGACATAGTTCTTAAGCTTAAGGAGAGAGTGTCAGATAAATGGATGGAGATAGTGAGAGAGAGAGGTCTAGAGAATAAGAGATGAAAATGAGTGACATAGAGAGAGAAATATGAAATTTGACCTCCTGATTATTGAAATTTGACTATCTTTTTTTTTTTTAAATCTTCCAAAAACTAGAATTTGTATTATAACTCCTAGAGATCTAAAACCACTCTCAAACATCCTAAAACTATATACATGAAATATAACTTAAATTATAATAAAGTAAATTTCCATATTTAAATGTCAACTTATACTTAAATTTTTATTTCATGTATATAGTTTCCCTAGTAGAGAAAGAGAAAATGAAAGAGTTTAGAAAAATGCATTCCAAAAGTCATGAATGACATTTGGCGAGTGCCAAATTTGATGCTAGCCAAATGAAGCAACCCATTTTGCGAGCACCAAATTTGGCGCTCACCAAATGGGTTGCATTGGGAAATACCAACCCAATGGGTTAGATTTTGCATTGGGAATCTGATCCAAAGGTTTGGACAACCATTTCATACAAAAGATGTGATTTTTTGAAAGGGTAAATTTTTTTTTCATACTTTTGTCTGTGCTCATCATCACGTTTGCATGTATTTTAATGCAAGTTTATAAAAAAAATTGTAATGGCTTTAACCTCTCTCTTAGCTATCTAAATATATAATTCTTTTTTCATTTTGATTTAGTTAAGGTTTTGATCCATAACTTCTCTTGTAAATGTCTTTGTTTATGGTCAAAAACCAAAATGTGCTAGTTTTAGGATAGATTTTTACTCATTCATCGAAATGTGAAACAAAAATTACATTTTTAAAAACTAGACTCCATTCTACACATGATGAAAAAAAATCAATTTTTGATTAGTTTTCAAAAACATTAGGGGGAGCACCCTCAAATTTCAACTTTTTAGGATGTGTCCACTTTTAAAATTCATAAAATATTATATATACATTAAAAAAATTATCTGAAAGAATGAGGATAAAATACATGGTGTTAGCTAATTTCTCACCAAACAGATTTTTGAAATTCTAAAAAAAATTTGATCAAAAAGGGGGGGGGCCTTAGACGCTATGCTATTTTTTTGATAAAAACTAGACCTATTTCCCCCCCCCTTTTTCATGCCCTTAATCTTCATTAATTTTAAAAATAATTAGTATCTTAGAAACTAGACTCAAAGCACTTTAACTCTTGTTCTTGTTGCATCTTGAAATTTTGAGTGTAACTACATTTTATCGTGCAAATCAGATTTTGCTGATTTAAAAAAAAAGTACCATCTGAAGAGCCAAAATTGTTTCACAAATCCATGCACTTACCCCATTATTTTAGAAGCCAACCTAATTTATTAATTTGTTGGTGTCATTCTCAGTGTAAGGGATGTGTATCATGCAATGAAGTTACTCACCATATGGCTCCCTTGAGATGAGACAAAAACTCCCAGCTTAGCATAAGCTACTATAGCTTTCTGAGGAGAGGGTGATTGAGTCATCCTTCTATTCCTAGAGGCCTCTACCTATCCTCTCTCACAAATACAGGAGTGTATACACCCATTAAGGTGTTCCTACATATGATTCAAAGGAGATTCCAAGTTGTCGACCTGAGATTTGTTGCCATTGGCCATTGACCTTAGGAATTAGGAAGTGTTTGATGTATTTGAAGTGTTTTCAATTATTTATTAGACTTGTGGAAATTGGGATGAATTTGGCATATGAAAATACACTATTTGCATAAAATCTAGACACTCAATAGCCAAAATAGTTTTTTAGGTTGCTTTTTGTGTCTTCAATCATATTTCACAATTATCCAAGATGAAAAATCACTTCAAAACATTCAACCTAGGGTTAAAACACTTGTGTATCACATTTTACAAATAGTATGTCACAATTGCAAGATAGTGCACTACATATATAAAAGATAGTGAACCACATTTGTAGGAAAATAAGATGCATTTGACAGAAAATGAGATGTATCTGCTAAAAATAGTAAACCTCATTTGAGAGATAGTGAACCATAATTGCTAGTTTTCAAAATTTTTGGGAGATTCTTGTGTAGTTTCATTTTGGACCAATTCTTGATAGTAACCATATTTTCAGATCATAGACTTGCTCAGTTCAGTCTGGCCATTTCTTTACATTCATTTAGGTTGTCATTGCATGAACCTTAGTTTTCCATCCTTGCATTCCTTAGTCAACCTTAGGTCATTCTTAGTTGCATACACCTTTTTTAGATTTTAGACTAGGAAGACTTATCATACCTTTTATTAGATCATTGTCACAAATTGAGATTGTCCTTGACCTTGTCCTTTTTAATCAATCAATTCTTGTAATTTAAGTTGGGCCTTCAAACTCATGAGTCTAGTTTAAGGTTCACTTTTTCAAATCATCATCATCCTTTCAGTCTTTATCCTTTTAAGGTCTTGACAATCTAATTTGTTACTTTGGGCTATCTTAGCTTGGTTATTATCCTTTTCTTATATCCACAAAGGTGTGTAGTCTTAATTTCATATCATAACTTTGGTCATACCCCATCTTTGATCAAAACTCTCATTTTCATCATTGCATACTTTAATCTTAGTCACACCATAGATTGTGCTCATAGTGACATTACCATACCTTGAATTCACCTATTGTCACTTGACACCCTAATCTTTGTCATAACTGCATTACCATTTGGCATTTCTTATATCTCAAAAACCCCAAAAATATAGCACAATTGGATTAGCATTCCTTAGAATTTATATTCCTTCATTACTTTTCAAGTCTTATATGGTCCAAACTAGGTTACAAAGGAAAAGAAAAGAGATGGACTACACAAATAAAGACCTCTTTTTCATCCCAACTAGCAACATGAAACTCTGGTCTTCTTCCAATGAGGCATCCAAGGCACGATCCTTATTTCCAAATTCTTTTGAGAAGTTCACTTTAAAATATGTCCAAAGACATTTAAATAAAGAAGAAATTGAGGTGGCTACCCAAGAAACTAGCGTAACATTCTTTGTAGATGAGATAGTGGTAGTAGACCCCCAATGATTTCTCATGAAACTGCTACAAAATAGAGCTAAACTCCCTCTTGGGTTTGATGTCAACACGTTTCACATCACCAATAAATGATGTCACACAAAATCAAGGACATAACACATCCACTCCAAATCATACTACTCCACAAGTACATGCTACTTTTCCATTAGGGGAACACCACAAAATACCATAACGATCAATGTGACACCAATATTTGGAGCATAAGGCACCCACACAATGTCCCAACCACCTATCAGCACATTTGATCCATTTGGCTTGTCATGCCATGCTATGGGGACTACATCTTTCAATCCTTTTACAATAGGTCAAAAAAAATCAAGTAACAATCCACCCAAGATGCAAAATTTTTACATTAGTGGTCCTAAGTCACAACCTCCAAACACAAACATTACACCAAATGTCAATTTAAACTTAAACACTGGAACACATCACAACAAGGTCCTAGTTTGAGTATTCCTCTACAAAATAACGCACAAATGCCTTCTCAATAATATGGAAATCAAAACCCACATGGTCAAGCAAGTTCAAGCCCATTGCAAACTTAATCCAATTTGAATCCCCCACACACTCCACGCATCAACCAAATTCTAAATTTCACTCCTAATGTCCAAAACCAAATTCCATCTTTCACTCCTAAAATTGAAAACCAAAATCCATCACATGAATTTGGGACCAACCTCAATTCATCAACCCCAAATATTGGATTGCAAAACGTTAACTTAAACATGGGCTGCCCATATCACAATGCGATTGCTAATTTGGTGGACACATCATTATTTCCCGTACACATATTGGTAAACCAAATGCATGTGCTACAATGATAATTCAATGATATATGAAAATATAAACAAAGAAAACTTAATCCACACAAGAGCTATGTTCATATCATTTTGACAAGAGCATATAAATGCCTCCCTTTCCTCACAATTATGTTATCCCAAATATCACAAATACAGAGGGAAGGGAATCCCAATAGAACATGTGAGGGAGTTCCATACTAATTGCATAGATACTGCATTGGAACATACATATCTACTGAGATTATTTCCAAGAAGTCTCATAGGACAATCACTTGAATGGTTTTCCTATTTACCAATAGGAATACACACATGGGATGAATTAGCTGACAAGTTTGTGACATATTTTACCTACAACATTGAAAATGATATAACCATAGCAACATTGTGTCACACCAAGAAAGAAGAATCGGAAACCTTCATATCCTTCTTCCAAAGATGGAGAAGCTTGGCTAGTAGGTGTCCTTATGAAATACCTAAAAAATAGTTGGTTGTCATGTTTGTTGAAAACTTAGTCATGAATTGAAATACCAATTGCAAATCCATTGTTGTACTGCAAATTTATTGACCTAGTTGAGAAAGGTTTACCCTTGAAAAGACACTTATTTCCAAAGGGGAAATCATTTTTTTTTACAAAAGTAAAAATTCCCAAAACAACTCTAGTGAAAAAAGTAAATATTGGGCTCAGAACATGAATGTTACAAATTATGGGGTTGTGGATGTAAATACAATACATAAATCTATCCCTATAGTCACTCTTAAGGGACCTAATTTATCAAATAACCTGCCACATGATCCTAATCAAGCAACAAACACAATTCAGAATAACGAAGGATGTGGAACTCCAAGAAATTACCAAGATGCAAATACACTCCCTAGGGGAACCCATCAAATTCATCTAAGAAAAAATTTGCAATCCAATGTCATACAACTTCTGGAGGAAAAGCAGTATGATCCAGGTCCTTTCAAACCATCATGATTGTTGGGAAAATGTGTCTCAACCTTGTAATTATATACGATTTATTGATAGGATGTATGTTGGCATGTGGCGACTGATCATGCAAATATTATACACTCATCAAGGTTTTTTCTTGCTAACACATCAAGGTTTTTTCCTGCCGAAATGTCAAGGTTTTTTCCCACTGACATGTCAACATTTTTCTGTTAACACATCAAATGAAAAATGACCTTATAAAACCCTAATTCTAGAAGGTTCCAATTTTTTTTTTATAAGCGTGTGGGATGTATGTAGATGAGGGTGTATTCTAAGAATCTGATAGTGGTCTAGTTGTCTCTTGATCTCTGATGGTGATACTCCTATGAGAAGCTTGTTGTACAAGTATACTATAATCTTTTGATTTCTGAATAATATGTTGGGTAGCTTTTGGAGCATGGGGTTTTTCTCTCGAAAGGGTTTTCCCCACATAAATCATTGTGTTGCGGTATGCATGATATTTGTGTTTATTTATGTTTAAGTGTTTGTACCTGTTAAAGATCTGTAAAAGTTTTGAATTATTCTCCTCTGAAGGTTAGTGTAGGAAGTTGTTCCACTACCTTAGCTTCCTTATGATGATGGGATGACAACACTTTTTATGACTATCATCACATCAAAGGACATATGACTTCATCATGTCGACAACCTAAAAACATAATCCAAGACCTTATTGAGAATAGTGTCATAGATGTAGAAAATCCTCAAGAAACCTCTAATAATTACCATACTATCTTCAAAAATCCTTTGCATGACCATGTGACATGGAAAGCCTCCAATTCAAGTACTAAGACCAACAACCAAACCAATTATACCCATGTTTCCCATGAATATATCATAAATAATATTCGAGCCTTAGATACCAATTTCAATACAACTACAATCAAGAAACCATCAAAATGTGTGGTTTCAACACGAAAAACCAAGGAAACCTTATTAGTGTATGCAACCTAAAATGGTCACCTAGACTTTGGGCCCCATTTATTTAATTTGTCAACATCAACTTTCTGAATCAATGATTGTCGCATTTTCAAATCAAATTTCTTAGTCAATTCATAACTATTTCAAATGTTTCAATTTTCCCTAAGGTTTGAATGCTTCATTAATTTTAGTTAGTTAGAAGAAATAAATCCCTTTTAATAAATAAAATAATGTTATTTAATTGAAGTTAATATTACTTAAATAAAATGATGCTATTTAATTAAATCTATTTTTAATTAAATAATTTTATTTTATTAATATTCATTTCTAAATTATATAATCTTATTTTATTTTATTAAAAGAGATATTATCATCTTAAATTAAATAAAATAAATGAAATATCCTCTCAAGAATATCCTGTGATGAAAAAAAGGAAACAAATCAGTTAAAAGGGAAATAAACTAAAAAAGAATTCCAATCAAGATTTGTTTCTATTTTTCTATTTATCCCACATTGCTCTGAATTTGCCTTCAATTTCCACTTTTGCCTATAAAATGAGCCCTCTCATTTACAAATTTCAAAGATACCGGTACACATCAGAGACTTATGCTACAAATTTGTGAATTTTATCATTTGAGATTACATTAGTTTGATTATATAAGCATATTATTTTTAGAGCATATAGTTTAATATTACATTTTAACTTAATCTTCATAGTAGATTAATTTGCAAAATAATTCATTTATGACATTGCATGTAGATTAAGTTTCATTTCAATAAATTAGTTTGGTTTATTACATTTTACAGCCATTTAGATTAGTTTTCATTGTTGCATTGCAAGAACAGGATTCATGGAGATTGACATTCTTGCTTCTCCTCTTTGAATCTCTCGTTCCGAGATTGTATTTGCAGGGGTAATAGGGTTAATCTGAGGGCCACAATATCAATCCCTGCTCTTCTTGGATAGAGAGCTGTGAATTGATTTGCAAGGACTCATTATTGAGTATCCTTGCATGCAAGGATTCACAGAAGTATAACATTTTCAGTTATACATTTGAAGCGCCCACCGTTTTAATTTTAGTTTTAATTTTCATTTAGTTTTTCATTTGGTTTTATTTAGTTTTAAATTTGGTTTTCATTTGATTTAGTTTTAATTGGATTTTTTAATTTAGTTTTTAATTCAGTTTTAATTCAGTTTTTAATTTAGTTTTTAATTTAGTTTTTAGTTTTTAATTTAGTTTTTAATTTTTAGTTTTTTTAGTGTAGTTTTTAATTTCGTTTTTAGTTTTGATTCATTAATCTAGCTTCCACTCAGTTGCAGGAAAAACGATTTTTGGGTTTTGTAGCCAGGGTCAAAATCCGATCTGGGTATCTTTCAGTTTTTTGATTTCTTTCACAGATCTGAAGAAAATAGCCGCACAAAAACCATCGCGCGTCATTTTTCACCTGGCTAAATGTTTAAAAAAAATTATTTTTTTCATCTTCTGCTTGCTAGATCAAAAAACGATTTCTGGGTTTTATTTTTTGCTTCAAAAAATTTCTGGGTTTCTGTTTTTATCTACTCATTATAAACAGATTTTTCAGAAATAAAATTTGAAGATTTTTATGCATGTTTTAATTTAGTTTTTAATTTTTAGTTTTTAATTTACTTTAGTTTTTAATTTTAATTTAGTTTTTAATCTTAATTTAGTTTAATTTTTAGTTAGTTTGGTTTAGACTTTAATTTAGATTTTTAAATTAGATACTTTTTTTAGTTTCTAAAATTCAAATTAGATTTTTTTAATTTAAAGTAGATTATTTAACTTTGTTAATTTAAATTAGATTTTTTTACTTTAGATTTTTTAACTTTATTAATTTAAATTAGAATTATTAATTTAGATTAGAATTTTTTTTAATTTAGATTAGATTTTTTAATTTTATTAATTTAGATTAGTTTTGTTTTAAATTTTTTAGTTTAGTATTAGATTAATTTAGTTTAATTTTAGTTTTGTTAACTAATTCCTTTTAGATTAAATTTTGACTAGATTAAATTAGATTTTTTAATTCTAGTTCTTTAAAAAAAAATTTTTTCCAGAGCATAACAGTTTCTGCAGGACGCCAGTCAGAGAACTTGAAACACACTAACGGTTTGATTGCAGGACGTGTGACAAAGACTTGAAAACAAACACTTACGCTTGTCAAAGATCCTATTTAAAAAAAATATTGTGTTTGTTTTCCTGCTTTTCAATTCACATAGTCTAATTAGGGCTTCGTTAAAATTCTTAGGAGTTTCGATAGTGAGTAGGGAATTTGGCTCTTTGTTACATGGAGGTGATGACCATGGACAAATCCAGGCTCCTGATAATCTTACTCATATGACGAACTCTTAGGGAGCGGAGCAAGGTAGTGAATCTTTAGCACTTTCACTCGTCAGGGGATTATGCTCTTCTCTTATTGAGAGAATCAGAAACCCAAAAGCGTGTGGCTTTGGTGAAGTGAAACTAGCTCGGTGATTAAGGTTGTTTAGTGTGTTTGGGTAAAGAGACGGGCTAGAGAAGTATGCTCTTCTCCTTTTGGGAGAATCAGAAAATCAGAAACCTGAATCCAAGCCATGTCCAGTGTCACCTTTAGAGGGCCTGCCGGAAGTTGAACCTGGGAGCGACCCAAGTGAGTACACACCTATGTGCATTGATTTCCACTATAATAAAGAGCGTCTTGTTAGGTCTAGGGGCTCCAAGACCATAATGCTCTTTCCATGACTTGAATCATCATGGAAAAGCTCTGTTTATTGCACTGAGCGGTGCCGCTCTGAGCCCTGCTTGCGGGGGTGTGTGATTTTCAGGTGTTGGTGTGGCTGCGAGGCCCGAGCTCTGTATCAGAGGCACCGAAGGTTATTGTGAACGGAAGCCAAATAAAAACCTCTTAGTTAGTTGCCTACCCGGTTCACCTTCGAAAGGAGTCATAATCTTTGCGCAAGGAGGGGGAAGAATCTCTTCGTATGTTGATCATACACAGATTCCCATCATAGGCATACACCTGGACGTTTGGAGGCAGTTACGACACTGGCCCCTGCTACAAGGGTAACCTTTGAACGTACACTGTTGAGTCCTTGGAAACACCAAAAACACGGGCGCCCTCTAGGGGGTGACACGGCTGTGTGAGGTGCACGTATGCGCATAAGCAATGGGGCAAAAGGTTTTGACTTCTCACCATTTTCTTTGGTAGGGATAGCTATGTGTTTATTTTTGAGTCTTAAACATTGTCCAAACATCTTCAAACAAGACTCCCCCGATACTATCATGTTGCTTTGTCTTTGATAGATCTGTTATTGACTACTTTTTGTATCACAACTTGTCTGATTGAAACCTATGTGCTTGATCAAAATCTGTGGATATACTTGCTTGATCTTTGAAAATAAACAACAAACTAAAATATTGAGTTCTTCGATTAGGTGACTTGTCCCAGTTTTAGAGACTTGTTCTGTATTTAGGGTTTATGTGTCCTTGACCTTTTGAATTAATGATCCTTGATCTCATAAGCGATTTTGCTTGAGATTGGCAAATTAGGAATTGTTCCTGTCAAATAGATAAATTTTTATACTCTTTGATAACACACTTGGAGAGTGCTGGTAGTCTCCTTGTCCACCCATTTTCATACAATTCAAACTCAGTACACTTTGTGTAAGTCATCCTCCTAATCCATATGTGCTAGGGTGTTCACCCAAGAATTGAGCACCTCTGTGGCAGTGTTGGTTTGCACCTATTTGCAACAGTTCTATTTCACCATCTCTCTCGGACAAGAGAAAACTTTTACTATCCTAGTCTGGTATTGACGTTTCTTAGAATTTTTTGTTTACTTGAACTTTCCCTTTCATGTCAGTCACAACAAGATATCAAGTGAGCCAAGGAAAGCGACCTCAGATAGTCTTTAACCAACTACCCCCAGTTCAGACTCGTCAAAAGAGAAAGGAAAAGGAACCAATATTTGACCAGTCACCTAGGAGTCAGTCGGAAACCTATTTTGACCCAAAGAGCCATTTTAGTGACTTGAGTACCCCCTCAGCACCTTCCCACTCAGGTATGGATATGAGTTATACTGTCACTCGGCGGGAGAGGGAAGCCATGGATCAAGATCTTGATGATATCTATGAACAACATAGAAACAACATGATATTTGGAAATTCTTCTCATGATAATCAACCTGATTCACCCCTCATTAATACAAGATATTTGGATGCCCATCAACGGGATGAAAGGTATAAGAGACGAGCTCACCAAGAACAATGGTCACAACACGAAGACCAAGACAATGAACCTCGCGATGCTCATGTCAATACAACGTATACCAATGACTTGTTCAAACAATCTAGACCAAGCTCATCACTTCAACATACCTCAAGGTTCACAAGTGATAGGCTTAGAATTGGTATTTCTAGATGAACAAGCTGCAAGAAAAGTTTAGACAACTTGAGGAAAGAGCCAAGCTTGTGGAAGTACAAACTTCGCTCAAGAGAGGAGCAAGGGATGATTTAATACGATTAAACAAATAATACAATACAAGGGGTGCTAACGGTGGACATAATTCTCCTCCCTCACCTTCAGAGCACCAGAGTAGAGGCGGTCAAGGACCCTTCTAGATCTCCTAGTCTAGAGGAAGAAGGGCCTCACCCGGTATGCTCCGCCTATGGAGCCGACTCCTCCCAGAAATTCAAGACCACACTCCCAACATGTACATCCTGGTTCCCAACATGGAGGTGGTAGCTCACATTATGATTTGATACTCAAGACTTCATGCGAATACAACAAGAGCCTATCTTCCAACAGTATGTGGAGAGGTATTTGGAACAAAACAAAGATAAGTTCTTGGAAAGTCTAATCAACAAGGGTGCCAGAGTCCCTTATAATTTTGATGTGGACAACAAAATACAAAAGCAAAATCCCTCTCAAGAGGAAGAAATCAGCCAAATGAAGCAAATGATGGAAAAAATGATGCAACCTAAGAGCTCATTCTCACTAGACTCAATTTGTCCTAATCCATTTGACAAGAGTGTGAGTATGAAAGATTTTCCAAAGAGGGTGGAATTCCCACAATATGATAAATATGATGGCAGTGGTGATCCACACGACCGTAATGCGTCAGTTCTATACTATGAGCTTTGAATTCCATCGGGGATGACTCCCTGGCGTGAGGTTGTTCCCTAGGAGTCTTAAAGGACAAGCAATGGAATGGTTTACCAATATCACTCCTCCTGTCAAGACTTTTAGAGAACTTGTTCATAGATTCGTTCAACACTTTGCATATAATTTGTCAAGACCTGTTACTATGTTGGACCTATGCAACTTGAAACAAAATCAGGGGGAACCCTTTGTTACCTTCTTGCAAAGGTGGAGGAGACAATGCTCTCGGTATCCTAGGATGATCCATGAGGATGAAAAGATTGACATACTTGTTAGTAATTTGGTGCCTGAAATGAGACATGAGATCAAAAAGATAGTCTTCACTTCCTTTGATACCATGATTGAAACTGCATGCCACATTGAGGATGTTCTAAAAGAACAAGGCATTTTGACCAGACATAACAATAATACCAACAATGGTCAACACAACAATAGGGATAAAGGGAAGAACAACAATTGGAACAAAAACAAAAAAGTTGTCAATGATGGAGTTGTGGATTCTTCCCAATCAAGAGATCAAAGTGTTCTTAATTTGACTAAGGCTATGCAAGCAATGAAGCTTAATGCACCTCCACAACAAGAAAGTAAACCAAGATATCAGGAGAGGCCCAAAAACCAGAAGCGGCAATTTACCAAATTGGGTGACTCATATGAGGATATTCTCAAAACTCTCATTGATAACAACTTGGCACATCCTCAGGATCCTGCAAAATTTCACATTCCAGATCCTAAGCCACATTGGTGGGATGACAAGGCATTATGTAAATTTCATAATGGCCCCGGCCATACTGTTGAAAACTGTTGGAAATTAAAACATATCGTCCAAGATTTTATAGAAAGTGGAAAGCTTCAAGTTGATGGCCTAAATACCAATGCTGATCATAAAGCTTTTAAGGAACCTTTGCCTAATTACGACAAGGGGGAAACCTCTAAATCACAGAATGGAAAAGCTGCAATCAACTACACCTATACAGCGGCAGAAAATGTGATAAACATGCTTGAAGTTGTGGAGCCAAGTGTTAATATGATAAGGAGTAAGGACCCACATGGTTATGACTCTCCCCCTATTTTTGACAACCAACTTGTTGTGGTGCTGAGAGGTCCTCATTCTAGGTTATCTTCCAAACACCATCTTTGTTACGAAATTGAGCCCTATTATTCTCGAGAGGGCCTAGTTGAGTCCATCCAACAAATCCAAGCAAGTGGCATCCAAGAATGTCACTATAAAGTCTGCCACTTCTCTCAAACCAAACTACAATCTTGTAGATCAGTTACGGAAAACTCCAGCACAGATCTCAATCTTAGAGCTTCTAGAGTTGTCCCCTAGACATAAGCAGATCCTTGAGGACGCTTTGTGCACAACAAATGTCCCCAACAACATTGATATAGACCAATTCCAAGGCATGGTGAATCACATTACTAGCCCACATTACCTCTCTTTCTTTGAAGATGATGACAAATCCCTAAGCCATCCACACAATCTTGCCCTTCACATTGAAGTCATGATTCATAAACCCGTGTCAGGCACGTGTTGATTGATGGGGGTGCTGGGTTAAATATCTATACTTTGAATTTGTTAAAAACTTTGGGCTATTCAGAGCAAGTGATCGACACTAGAAAGAAGATCACCATAAAGGCCTATGATGAGGCAGAACGAAGTTCTAAGGGATTGGCTGTCCTTCCTGTCAGGATTGGCCCAGTTGAAAAACACATCTTGTTTCAAATTATTGATACTGGACCCCTTGCATACAACATTTTACTGGGTAGACCATGGATTCATGATATGCAGGCAGTGCCGTCTACCTACCACCAGTGTGTTAAGTTCCCCTACAATGGAACAGAAATTTGCATACCAGGGGATAACACCTTATCAATTAACTCAATCTCAGCTAATGTTCTTGTCCCTCTTAACCAAGCAGCAGAGGATTATGAAACAACTTTAGCAGACTGTCAAAACAAATTTAAGTCAGTAGACCTTGGCATGGGGGGTATCAACTTGACTCTTTTGCAAAGATGCCTATTTCCCCTAGGACATATGGAAAGCCTTCACAGGAGATGAAACCATCATCTTCAGCAATGACAATATTTGACAAGTTTGTTGAATCCTCAGTACCAATACAAGATGAAAAAGAGGAAGTAGCTATTCGAGATTGGATATACAAAGAGGAGAAATACCAGCACAATGAAAATTTCTCCCCCTTTCCTAAGTCCTATGGAAGAGGATATACTTTTTTCAAGAAGATGGGTTATCTAGGATATGGCCCTCTTAGTCACAGGTTAGATGCTAGAGCCGAACCACTCAATCATGATCTTTTTGCACGTAAGTCTAAGAAACTGGTTGGCCTAGGCTTTATGAACAACAATAAATGCACTGTCCCCATTTCTGATAGGTGGGATAGTAAAGATGACACAGAATATGTACCAGATTTGACCAATCAACAAGACATAACAGATGATTGGGTACCTTCAACAAATCTCCTTTGGGGAGATTCAAGAGATTTAATAATTGATAGTCCTCCTATCTCATTTGCAATAGATAGTGACTATATGAATACAAGATTGACTATGGATAGTGTCTCCATCCCAGCTGCAATGGATGGTGATAATTCAAATAATTTTATGATTGAGCAAATTGCTAGA
>VDFB02241123.1:0-18551 GCA_007258455.2 Sequoia sempervirens
TGGGTTCTAGTAAGGACTTTCCGTTCGTGGAGATTGACCCATACGGCAAGAGTCCCCTTTCGGATCCATCTTGTCGGAGCCAACCACGTGATAATGGTGTTTAACCAATACCCACATTTATATCCTAGCTGGAAATACTCTTGGCTTTAGAGTGTTACCGGTTGAGTCGTTCCCTTAGGTGAGTACTTTTTCCCCAAGGTAGGCCTTCTAAGATAAACAAAAGCAAGCAAAGACACAATCCGTAACTCGATCAATCTTTGATGGCACAAAGAAAGAGAATGTACGCGAAAATTCCCCTACTCACACTCACACAAGATGTTCAATTTTAAACCCAAATCGAAGTGTTTCAAAGAAATAAAATGTATTTTGAGTGTTTCTCTTGCACCCTAGATTGCACGAAGCGCAAGGGGAGAGGATACGCACTCAAAAGACAAAATCACACAATTCAAGCACTTGTTCGTTTTATAGCCTTCAAAGCAATTGTGAGTTAGTTTTAAGCACCAAAATGAAGTGTGAGTTTTGATTGTTCAATTCTTAACCTCAAACAAAATCTAGTGAGTTTGTCCTAAGATTTATTTTAAGCCCTTTGCAATGAAAAATCAAATTGTTCTTTTTAGACCCAAATGAAAATTGTTCCTAAAGTGAAAAGATAACAATTTCGTAATTAAGTGTTGAACAAACACTTAAAAGCGTTTAAAAACACTTTGAGTTTTCAAAAAAAAATCCTCCTCCTTTCGTCTTCCTTGTGCCTTGTGCCTTCATTGTTCGTTTGTACCTCCTTCGCTTTTCCTTTGTACCTTGGTTGTCCTTCGTTTGCTTTTGTACCTATTAACAAAGAAATTCAATTCATTAAAATCATTTTAAACATTAATTTTGAATGATAGAGAATGTCAAAGACTAATGATTTTAAACTAATGAGATGAATCATTAATTAGAACCATAAATGGATAAATATTTGCAACTATTTGAGTAAGATTACAAATCCCTTTTTACTCAATACCAATTAATAAGAATGCTTGTAATCTTGGGTTTCTAATTTTCATTTATCTACTCAAGAAGACATTACTCCTAGCTAAAAATATTCACAATAAAATCAAGAGTAAGGTAGCTAGGCAATAATGACTTCAAATATATATTTAATATCCTTTATTCCCAAAGCCTAAACATAGAGAACTACAACTCATTCTATATTTTAGGTATTCAATGCTGATGAACATTTCTGGATCCTCAGTTGTTTTTTTTTTTTTTTTTGCTAGAAAAGTAGGCTTTCTTATTTATTCTAGGCTGACCCCTATTGGCGCATTAGTGGGGAATACCGAGGGATCTGAAGATAAGAGATCAATATCTTAAAAGTCCATTCAGACTGCAGTCACCTCCCCATCATTACTACCACACAGTAGCTGCTCTATCTTGTCACCCCCTCAGGTCAGTTAATAGAACTTCAAGTAAATGCATTTGTACGAAGAAAATAGCAGATAGAACTTCAAGTAAATGCATTTGTCAGGCCGACAAAGGAGATAAATGAATGAATTTTAAGAGAAGCTTTTAGGCTAGTGCATCTGTCATGTGTAAAATCCATGCCCCAAAAATGGTTAGTGGATAAAATAGAAGCCTAGAGAGGGTGTGGCAGACAGTCTTAAAGACGTGGCCTCATGGCTACAATGATCGTAAGGCCTGGTACATACAAAATGGATTGCGTAAGAAATCTTCAGATAAATGTGCATTTAATGACATCATTTAATGATTTTGTTAAGACTTTCAAGCAAATACTATTGACAGTCATAAAGGCCAAATTCAAAAGGTTCTTTTAAAAGGGCGCCAAGACTGTTTTCAAGTGAATGCATTTGGCCAGTGTAAAGTCATATTCCTCAACCGTTCTGGCAGTCTCTCTGTGATTTGGCGCATATATTAAAGACATTGACTGTCCATAATAAATGCCAATTTTTTCTACGTATCCACCCTCAAGATTCTACATAGATTGAGTTACTCTGCACTCATTGTTTGATCTACTCGATATAGCTTCAGTATTTTATCACAAAACCCTTCACTGCTTCCAGCAGTGCTACTTACGCATGGATTTTGTACAGCCTACTGTCTGTTGACTTGCGTGTGGGAATGACTTACGCTGGATCTAGCCTCCTTCAAAGCATACTTCTAACCACGGTTTCACAGCCTGTGTGTTGCGTTAAGAGGTGAGTGCTCATTAAGATGAACAATAGAAATGAATAACAAAGAAGACAATGTTAATGAAAAACAAGAATATTGATGAGAAAGACAGCATCGACATTAATGATTGAAGTAGCGATATTAATAACAAAGCATTTGTCATTTATTCAAAATCACGCCTTGCAATGTTAAGATATTGTCTTTGATATTCCACTTGAATAGTTTGCTTCGACCACGAGAAGAAGACTTTTAATATAAAGTTGTCAGGTGATGGAAAAAAAAAGGCGGTGAAAGCTTATTCAGATCTGAATGTGAACCAGGCGTTGCAGATACGTAGACAAGACATGTGAACTATGTGATGGTTTAAATGTAGAATGTGCATGGCGCCGGAGATATGCATTGGCGTGAGATATAGGAAATCACGAGGCAAAATGTAGATACAAAATATGCATGGCGAATGTGAGATAAACTTCAAAGGGCATGACAAGCGACAAGAGAGAGATACAAAGGACGACAATCTAGTTGCTTTGTGAAAGGGCCAGAACATTGAGACAGGCCGCCAGACTTTACCATTACCTCACCCTTCTTTCCATCTTTTCCTGCAGCCTCTTGTAAGTATGGAAAAAGAAATAAATGCCTAGCTTAATGTGTTAGAAATCTTCTTAGAAAAGTTATGCGCTAACAAGGAATTTTCATAGTGACTGCTTCACATCATCTCAAAATTCCTACGTACTTTTCTACACATTTAAACTTTACGATTAGGCAGTAACTCCGCGTTGGTGAAGAAGAAACAGAGATTGTGTCCAACAACTGTTTTAAACAATTTTTTTTTTTTTTTCAGCTGTATTTCTGACAAAAAGATGATGCAGTGTGTAGATAAGCGAAATCTTTCCAAAAATATGGATCTCTACATAAATATGCAAGATTTTTGTTCATAGTTACATGTAACCAGAGAAGACTTTATCTATCATCTATATGACATAACACACATTGGTAATAAGCTAGAGCCATCCAGATAAATGTATTTCATAATATGATCATCTGTTATTGCATAACAAAAACATAAAAATCATATAACAAGAACTTATTAAACAGTCAAATCATTTGTTGTGTAGGCTATTCAACATCTTCTCTCATGGCTGTGATAAACAAAACTGCCCTCCTTCTAGCGCCAAATGTGGTTGCTACAATTTGCAAAATGGCTAAAATGTCAACACACAATATTAGCAACACAGACAAATTTTCACATCCATATGAAATATTGAATCATGCTTCATAATGCAATCCAAACAACAAAATATCAACTAAACTAAGTGAAAGCACAAAGAAGCAAGAATCCAACTCTATCTCATATTGGATTGGTGTCACATGTGCTAGTGACCCTTTCCCAATCCTTGATTGATAAGCTTAGATGATGATGATGCAATGGAAATGATGAGCAAAATTAGTTCTCAAGGAGAGTAACTTTGCATATGCTTTTTGGATGAAATTGTGGAGGTTGTGAAGGATTTGATAAGAGATGAAGCCTCTATTTTATAGATTTTCAAAATGCTAAGTGTTGAAAATGGACCAATGTGGGACAAAGATCAAGCCAATAAGATAAGGCCACTTGTCAAGTGATGATAGGCCAATGGTTGTGCAAGATTTGGGAAGAGTGCCCATGAGAGGGAGAATTTTAATTCAAATTTGAGAGTAAATGCTAAGTGGGGGACAAGAAAATGAGCAATAAATGTAATGTTGGAGGAACAAATCAACTTGCCTTTAAATTCAAAATTGAGGGAATATTCCCCATAAATGCCATGTTGATGGAAAATCTTGGATTTAATAAATCAATAAATTGATTTATATGTGCAAGTGGCTAAATCTAGAGAATGCATGTGGGTGAGATTAGCATTAGATCAGGATTAGATTAAATTAATGATGATTAGGCTGATTTGACCAATTTGACTTGATTTAGGGATATAAATCAAATCAAAAGAAGATGAATGATGATTTGAGATTTAATTAAATAAATGATCGATTTATTTAATTGAAGAGATGATGATAGGATCAAGTTTGATTTATTTGATTTAAACTGATGACTTTAGGAGATTGATAAATAAACTTGATTTATTTGTCGAATGGATGCATTATGTCAATTTGACATGTCTACAATAACAATATGAAATGTTGCTTTGTACTTGTATCATGTTGCACTCAATACAAAGATAGATTAACAAGAAAAAATGCAACCCATGTATTCAAAAATTGGTCGCAAAAAGGTGCCTAGAGCTCAAAGTGTAAACAAGGTTTGTTTTATATATTCATATTTTCTTGTTTTATACATTCAATTTTCCCCTCCCTTCATGGCTAGATACACTTTATATATTTGTTTCTTTATATAAATATTCATGCATAGATTTATACATGTACTTGACTACAATAACTATAGTTTGTTGTTTAGATTAGATTTTCCCAAGGTCCTATACTCACCTCTTGTGGAAACCCCAATGGTAATTTCAAAAAAATAGCTGATAGGGAAATGTGAACTGTTGCATCAATTGCTTCTTTTGTATTAATATGTTTCATGATATTTTGTTTCCATTATCTCTTTCAAGCTCCCTATATTTTGTATTAATATGTTTCATGTTATTCTCTTTCTCTTATATCTAGAATCCCACATTAAACATATTAATACAAGATAAAAAATTTGTGTAAGAATTGAGCTATGAATTCAAAATTCAAGTTATACTCTTTTCTAGTCAACCCAAGCAAATAGAGAAATTCTAAAAGAGAAATTAGAATAATAATTCATAGTTGTAAAGCTACTCTTAATCTACAATTACTCCTATGTTAATGGCTATAATGTCAAAAGTGCATAGAGATACCTGCAAACAATAAATTTGAACAATGGGGAAAACACTATCCATGTCCATATTTTTTGACAATAGCAAGAACATTTACCCGTAATTTCTCCACCCATGCAAAGGAATAATATCTTTCAACTCTCCAAAATGCATACAACTTCAAAGGTACAACTATATAACAAGGAATAATAAGCACACATTAGTGTTATTCTAATACCTCTTTTACAATTTCTCTATTTCTCTATACTATTTAGTATGAGGCGATGCATCTAAAAATTTTAATTAAGTTTGTGGGGTTATACTCTTTTTTACATGGAATTTTACATAGATGATTAATTTATTGTTAATTTCCTCTTGTTATATATTTTTAAACATGGCTTTCATCAACCCAACCATGAATAGGATTTTTCATCTAATAGCTCTTTTACAATTCTTGTTTTTAGACAAATGGACAACAATTGTCCAGGGATTTTACTGATAGCCTGAAGCTTACCTCTTAAACAAAGGATCTGCCTAAATGTTCCTCATTGGTCAATACACAAAGATAACCAAAACCATAAACCAACGGTGAAAAAATTACTAACCCCAAGCATATTTTTTCAGGAAAGAAAGGAAATTTAATTGAAATTCCTCCATCCATATAGAATGATAATCTCTTTCAATATATATATATATATATGTATGTATATGTATATGTATATATATATAGGTATATATATATATATATATATATATATATATATATATATATATATATGTATATGTATATATATATAGGTATATATATATAGGTGTGTATATATATATATAGGTGTATATATATATATATATATAGGTGTATATATATATATGTATGTATGTATACATCATGTATGTACATATATATACATGTATACGTATACTGGATTACATGTATATATATGTATATATGTATACTGGGTACATTTCATAAATGATTAATTTATTATTCATGCCTTACAGTATCCCCTTATTTTTCCTTTTCATAGTAGGTTGGAGGGTTTTAACACTCATTTGATGTAAAATGTGTGAGGAAGTATATTGATTAAGTTGCATTGTGGAAAGACCCACTTCAAGCAATATTTTCTTAATGCTATGTGAACAATTATATCATAGCATAATATATGTAAAATTTGTTTGGTGGCTTTTAAGTGTTATTGCAATAGTTCTTGAATCTATTCAACTTTATATTATTAGCTGATACACTGCTTGTTTGAAATTTCTATTTGTTAAGAATAGAGTTGTGACAATGCAATTGAATAAATCTATCTTCTTACATATTTTGGTCACATATTCATAATGCCAGAATGCCTATTCTAAGAATGCAAGTGAATTAAAAATATTTTCTTGCATATCCTAGTGTATACTTTCCCGCACTATAACATTCTCTGCTTTGTGTGTAATGCCCCACTACATAACCATAAAGAATGTAACAAACACAATGGAAGTGTAGTAATTTTTTTAAAAAATTAATATTATCATTTTATATGAACAAAACTAGCACAAACAATCTCTAAGATACACGACAAGGTAATACATTGGAATTCCATTTTACCAAAGTTATATAATCATAGCATATAAATTAAACTCATAATTTAAGATCATACATTCAATAACATTAAATACACCACATGAGATATATGCACAATAATGATTCATTATTACTTTGCATTCAATATAATAATTACAATACTCATTTCCAAATGAGATAGATCATACATAAGAGTTACAATTATACATTACAAGAATTCTCCTCGAACACAATGGAGGAGTGATATATAAACAAGGTATCCAACTGATCTAAATGAGACATAAGAGAAAGTACAAATCCACTGGTACATACAAGCTCTCCAATCAGGAAGTACCCACCATCATGAACAAGAATTGGGGACCCAACAATTGAAGGTGCACATTCCACCCAACCAAGTGGTACCTGTAGGTCCACCCTCTGTGCTAGAAGATAGTAAAAAAAGGTTCCCTAGACAAAACTGCCAACCACTAGACATGGGAAAACTCAAGACAAATTTATACAAGTACAAGACACAACATGAGGGTTACATTGCTTCTAGAATAAAGAGTCAAGTACAATCACTGTACAATACAACAAACTATTTTCATAGGAAGAGTGTCACACCTAATTTTCTATGAGTTACCTTGGCGTAACCTTCCTAGGCTAGTGTCCACCCCCATCTTGTGTTAACCTGGTTGCCTCTACCGACTGCTAGACCCCCATACAAACTATGCTTCTTGTAATGTCTAGAAAATGAAAAAAGAAATAGATTAGAGAAAAAATGCAATACAAATCTAAATGCAATCTAAGTTATATCAAAAAAGTACAAAGGAATTCAAAACGTAAATAAAGAAACAATCTCACCCAATCTACATTCTTCCAGATTTATCTCTATTGTCCTTCTTTGTTTCACTTGTAGTAGTATAATTTCCCTCATATTTTCAAAGGTTCATGAAAGTATAGCCTATGATAATGATTTAGCAAAACATTGAAGATTCAAGATAGGTGCTCCAAAAATTCATAAGATTTCAAGAGAGATTGGAATGATGAAGACTAGATCAGTTTATAGAATATTGATTATTCAAACGACAGGCCAGGATTGAAAGATCAGTAGATGGTTGAGATTGACTGATTAGTCATGCATTCTGATAATAGTTAGTAATGACATGAGTGATATAAATTAAAAATAGAATTAAAGATTGAATAAATGATTTAATCTTCTAGTTTGGTATTCGAAAATAGAAGAATTATCTTTGCATGACAAAGATGAAGATGGATTGAAGTAACCCTTGTTCGAATGCATGAACAAGGTTTAATTAATTAAATAGGAATATTTAATTAATCTGCATGTACACGCAAATGAGTTAGAACTAGACAATTGAATGATTTGATGAAGAGATTACTCGAGAACACCACTCATACATTAAATCAAGAGTTAACTGAGTAATTTCAATAGATCTTTGAGTCGAGTAAAAGTGAATACTTAGATAACTCACACAATTATCTAAATATAGAGAAACACGTTAAAATAGAATTCTTGAATTAATTAAACAATTCATTTAATGGGTATGTGCAGATCATGATGGGCCAAAAGTGGCAATATGATGGGTATGTGGCTAATGACTATTTTTACCCCAAAATTGATAAAATGAAAAGGGTTTTAAAGGAGATTCTCAACTTTCCAAAGGGTATAATTTTTTTACTTTGAATTTAATAAGTAATTATTATTCATTTTCTATTCAAATTATGACTAAAGTCTTGATTGATAGGTTGATTGAAAAACATATATAGCTTTCAAATGGTATCACATTTTTTGAATCCAAAACATGTGTCACATTTTATGCTTCACCTAATATAGGATTAAAAAATAAAAAATTGACTTTCATGAAGTTTTGACCAAGGTGGTTAGACATATGAGTTTTTATATTTTTTAAAATTTGTAATATAAAAATCATAATTAATTATTTACATGGAAAAAATTACAAAAAAATATGCATCACATGGGGGCATGATTCCTCTACTTATATCTAAAATATTATAAAAAAATATTATCATTTTATTGTGGTTAGGGTGGTCGTGCCTACTTATTTTTTCCCGAAATTTATGTACCATTGCATTAAAATTTCAATTTTTCATCAAATAGATTTTTTTTTTAAACAAACCTAGTAGTTTAGAAACTACATTAAATTTGCTACAAATTATATTCTTACATATTTTTTAAATAATATAGATAACTTATTCAAATTTTAACGTCAAGTTTCCTAACTCTGATTTTTCTAAATTTTTTCCATGATGATCATGCACATACCCTAATTCAAGATTTGATATTTGAAGAATAATTAAATAAATAAGATTTATTTAATTAAAGTGATGAAAGGATTTAAATGAATAATTAAATAAATAAAGAATTTATTTAATTATAGTTGAAGTATGATAAAGAGTAAATTAAATAAGAATTTATTTAATTTGACAAGAAGGATAAGTTTAATTAGTAACATAATTAAATAAAAACCATTTATTTAATCAATCAGATAGAATAAAGAAAAGTGTGAATTAATTAAATAATTAAGATTATTTAATTAATAGAAGAATTAAAGACTATAGAGAATAATTAAATAATTGGCATTATTTAATCATGACCGTGAAGAATATGAATTATGAAGAATATTGAAGTCATAGGCTTAGACCAAATTTCATTGTCTACACTTCTTATCTCACCTCAAGCCTAAACAAGTGCAAGAGTCATGAGAGAACATACATTATCTTTATATATGTGAGAGTTCTCCATTAATTCTTTTAAGTTATCACTTGATTAAACCCTAAGTGAGTTACCTTGGCACCTTTGTGTGTGGGATCCCCACAAAGAGCCACTCTCCCTACGACAACACTAAGGTCAAACCACATATCATGGGGAAACAAAGATGTACACAAAACTAATAACAAATATTAACCATTCTATAAAGGTCAAACTCAACCCATTAAGTATTAACCGGGTATTCAAACTAAATCACACATCCCATTTCATAGTAAAGGTTGTAACGCCCGATCATGCAACCCAGAGAACATAGACAAAGCAAATAATTTTTTTTTAAAAACATCACAATTGAACATACAAGATCATTAACCATAAGCACATAACACATTACATTACACTAGTACACTTAGTTCTCTGGGGCACGCGAGGTTACTTCACAAACAACTAACAACGAAACAAAGATAACAACAACACTATTCACTACTTATAGCTATACTCAATGATCACACAAGTTACAAGAAAAGATAGAAGTGATTTACTAACTTTGGCAATAGAGTCTACTTACTTAGGTCAGCTTAACATGCCTCTTACATTCTATTTTATCAACAAGTCCTTGCTCCCAATGCCTATACCTACAAGGTCTACATGACTTGGCACACACATCAAATCAACGATAGTTAGCACATGATCACTAAGAGAAGCTATATAAATCAATGGTAGTTTTTTTACGTTATCGGAAATAAATGACAAGTCTCAAACAAGACTCAGAAGAACAGTCCTAGGGGCCCGACCTAATGCCTCGGGAGCTCATCACTCGATGGCCTTGCCTACGTATATAATTCGCAGAGGCACCGTAGTTCGACAACTTGAGTTGCTCCAACTCATTGACTGACCAACCAAGGGTTCACTCATAAGACTTTCAAGGAGGAATTTACTCCAACACAAAGTAACACAACACCACAAATGCACGCTAAACTCAAACCTCTATTCATAAGCATTATGTGACCCATACAAAATTACATACTAGAGGAGTGGGTATGCAACCCTTTCTAGGGTCCATCACCCCAGACAGTTTCTTAGGCGGCTGCCACCCACTTAGGTGAAGCCGAAGACTGATGAACTAGGTAAGCATATTCTTGCAACAACAAAATAAAAATAGCCTACTCAAATGTTTATTCATACTTGCACAAGAAAGGACACAAGGCAATACACACAAGGAGTAACTAAGCTTTTCTAATTTCAAACTTGTAATTGACTAAAATATCAATTAACATAATTCTCAAACAATTGACACATTATTTATTCAAGCAACAAAACAATATTGCAACCTAGAACTATCATTTCAACTACCAATTAACTAAGACAAAGTATTCATACAAATTTATTCCATCATTTACTTGAAAAGCCCAAGAGTTAAATACTTTTCTAACATTCAAATGTAACCAAAATTACCTTATATCTTCCCTTTCACTGTGAAGAGATTACGTTTTATAACTATTTGTATGACTTAACTTAACAATTGATCTTTTATGTCAACCCACCATGTTTATCTCCATAATCATTTCATTCCTGAAGATAAGTTCTCCCACTATTCATATCTTGTGAGACTATTCTATTGTCAAAACAATAAAGAATTTTGAAAACTTATACTAAATCAAAAAGGACATTGTACTTCTGCCTAACATAGGCATACCTACTCGGGCATGACAATGAAGGTCACAATCTCCTAAATCTCTAACAGTCCAAACCGACTCCTTATGAAGTCACATTCTAAACTATGATTGTAATTAAGATGTATCGATATGGAGTTCACTAAGACGTGCTATTTCAATACGAAAAATGTCACTAATTGGTAAGATGGATGCATTGGTACACAGGATAAATTATCTCAAGGGGAACAAGGTTTCCATTATAAATTCCCAAAGTGATCACTATTTTACAAACTTTCTTACTTTACCCTATAGTTTCAATTTAATACTATTATAAGTAAACTCTTGCCGACAAAATTCCTCCGAAAGACATTGTCTCATGGAATTCAATGATAGCAGGGTATGTATAAGAAGAATTTATAGGAAAGCGCCCCTAACTTTTCTTTAGTGAAGAACTATTGGAATGCATCCACAAGTTGTAAAGTTTTATCTTGTCATTTACATGAAAATGTAACATATATATATTGATCCAAATTATTGGTGTTTAACAGTCTAAAATTGTAAGATGGTTGACTCATCTACATCAAACCTAAAATCTGATAGGTAGACTACCTCAACACCTAGCAGACTCAAGTAATACCAAAGCAGCAAGATATGTTCAAAATGGGTTTGTTGAAAGACCAAAGAAACTTGAACGGGTAGAGAAAAGTGGGCGGCTGGGGGGAGGAGAAAGGCTACACAAACTTCACACATCAGTAATCCCTATCGCATAACATATACAGACTGTGCAGACTTCACACATAAGTAACCTTTATCGCCTAACATATACAGAGAATTATTAGGTGTGTAAGGTTGCCCATCATGGTGCGCGAGTTGTTTGGGGGGGTAAGCGGTGCGCGCGGCTGGGAGAGGAGAACTGTTTGAATAGTAAAATGTGGAAGCATAGACAATAAATCAAAATATGATTAAAATGCCAATCAAGTTCATAATCATTGAGAAACACAGCTTAAGCACCCCATCAAAATCGCTCAGCTCGGGGTTTATTCATCAAATGCCATTTATAACGGAGTTGAAGAAAAACACATACAGCGAATGAGGTATTCATCCAAATAGCTACTGTCAACTCTACAGGGCATCACATTACTTATATGTTAGGTTTTAAAGCACAACATGATCTAATTAAATCCATATATTGTTGTGGTCTTGAACGACTGGTTGAAGTTATATCTACTAGTCTTAAGGTCAGTAATGCTCTAGATTAGTTTATTCGAATGGTGATCTTATAAACAATAGAAGAATGAGCTACCAGGTCGAAAGAGAATACCCATGAAATGAGAGACCGTTGGGTAGAGACTACCTTGAGAGCTCACGGTATTGATGGAAACTCAAATTTGTCGAGCCCTGGGAGAGGTCTTGGTTGACAAAGGCTTAGAATTCAAACAATGGAAGAGAGACCCCTTCATGCCATGACTCCAAGATCTTGCCTTTTCAGAATTGCAATTAAGATTTATTGAAGAGGTTTAAGGCACCATTCAACAAAAGCATTCGACTGAGGGGAAAGAAAAGATGGGATTCATTTGGGATGGCGCTTGTCTTAGCCGACTCCCTCTCATGAGATCTCATTCATATTATAATATTACATGATAATACTATGGCGTAGGAGAAGAGGTGCAACAACAACATAGAATACAACACGGTGTGAAGTGTTGAGCATCAAACATATACTAAACTCATCAAGAGGAAACACAATGCAAAGTATCGATTTCCGAGCAAATATGTGAATCTCGCAGAAGAATGTCAATTTCAATAAGAAAGGTAACAAGAATGGAGCAAGAATGAATGAAGGTCGCATGATACTTGCAGGTGTCTTCAAAGTCAAGTAAGCAAGATGGGGAGTCATTGCATGCATGAGTTAAAATGTATGAAGGATAGAGAACTCCCAGATTGAACAAAGGAAAGACATCAATTTATCGAAATACGCGATTACAGGAGATGCATAACTATATATATACTAACAAAATGTTGAATTCGTTAAACAATCCAGAGAATAGGCTTGAGCTAAATTAGTTTCGAACAAATGCAAACGGTGGGAATAAGAATACAATAAGAACGGATTTAGAATAATAGAAATCACATTTTCAAGCTACGATAACAAGCAAGAATTTGTTTATAGTAAACGAGAAGCACCAACCTGGATTCCAACGCTGTAGAACGGTAGAGCGGTGCCGAGGTCGGCTGTTACGTCTGCAACAATCCGCTTCCTCAAAACAATTCAATGACGATCCATTTTTCTCACTTCAATATTTTCTTCTCAAAACAATTCACAAACATGCAACCATTCTATAGAAGAATTTCTTTATACACAGTACCCGTTTGAAAACTAAGAAAAAAATCAAGATGATCCCCTAATTTCCTTTTTACAAAAAATCAAACCATGCATTGGTTCGTTTTCTGCTTTAACAGCTCACTCATTATCTCTCCAAAAAAATAAATAAAAAGAAAAATAAAAATAAATAAGTTTAGAATTAATTCTATTCTCAAAATGTCCCCACAAGATAATATCTTCAGCTTTTCTGATTTAATAAGCTTTAAAAGGATAATTTCTAATTATCACCACACTTTTCTAAAATTCAACTAAAACAAGCTTTTAGTAATTAAATAGCTTTTGATTACATATAATTAAAATTCAATACCTACTAAATCATAATTAATCAAATAAACAAAAATGACATTAATTAATCTTATAAAATCAAGATAATTAAATAACCTCAAAATAACACTAACTAATTCCAAAAAGAATAAAAATTAAATTAAATAACAACTAACCATAAATTAAATAAATTAAATAAATTAAATCGAATAAAGGCCAGGACAAGGTCAACACATGACACTACCAAATTCCTAATGATGTGAAGGACTTGGGACAGAGATACTTCCTTTTTAGAACGTTGTACCTGTTGAGTTAATTTTGTGCTCGCTCCGAATCGAGGCTTTTAATCCTGTAATTCATCATACTCACTAAAGCTCCATCAGAACTTTTGGTTCCATCTTCCTCCTTAGATTCTTTAGCTAGATTACCTACACATCCAAGGTGAGAATGGAGGGGTACTACATCCTCCCCCCCTAAAACTCAACTTACTCCTGGAAGTCACATGGCTCAAAATGGAAACATAACCACATTAGTACCAAAATTTCTCTAATCTATAATTGATGTACACCCTCTTTCTGCATCATTACAAATAAAATCACTATCCGGCTTCACATTTGAAAATAATATCTTCTTAACTACTTTTATTTATAAACCCTTACATCTCTTACAATAACATACTTGGTTTCAGCATTAGTACAAAGCAAGTACTCCTATTAGCTCAATTTTCCATTTACACAACGAACATCTTCAAAATATCATAGAAAGAAAACACATCAATGATTACTTGAAGTTAACAAAATACACACCATAACATGATTCGGTAACATATTTTAAGCCACAATTTACGATTCTCAATAATATTCAATCTATTTTATACCACAGAGTCACAATATACCCACATTTAGAACAACATGGTTATCCCTCTTTTACATCAATAGGCACAAATATAAGAAATATTCTTCTACACATACATACACAGTCACATCACTGGGAAAGGCACATCACAAGGCTACACAAGGCTCCCTCTGGACACCGGAAAGCAGCATACTAATCCATGATACATAAACCATGAGCCAAGAGCCAATATCCATCTCACATAATCCATACCTCACACTCAGTGGCTTGATGGTGTTAGGCCACACACACACATGGCGAGACCATCCAAACAAGACCACTATGACCCATCTCTTGTTGTACAAGGTGGTTAGCCTCCAAGAGATAGTCATCACACATAGGTGGGTAGTGGGTCCTAGCTATAAAATAGCCTCACATACCCCCATCCTCAAGGTTCCCTGCGTCTACTTCCTCGCATACACTCACCAAGTCCGCCTCATACGTCCTTGGAGAGGAATCACAATACAACACATAGCCGACCTCGAAAACAATAAGGATAAATTAGTTTAGCCACCAAAGTCATAATTAAAAGAAAACAAAATTCAATTTCAACAATAAAGAAATAAATGTGCACAATTTCAACACTAAATCAAATGTAACCACGAGGGCTACGACCAAATAAGATCACAAGGTGTGGCTAAACCATCACAATCAAATATAACAAGGTGTCGGCTTTCACAATCACTAGAAAATCATCAATAATTATAAAGAAAGTTCACAATCTTAGAAATTGCACTATACAACACTGCGTGACTAGATACTAGCCACCAAACGAGGAAGGAGGGAACAACGTCCGGCTATACAATAGCCCCCATGTGGTGCGGAGTGAGCACGCCATCCACATGACCCAGAGTGTGCTCCTCGGCTACACTCTGCCTCGCGTCGTCACGCGACATGGACTAACCAAGTGGCCCTCGCACTCCTTGGTTGCCCGCATAGGATGTGCACCTCGGCCTCCATCCTGCATCGCATCTCAGTGCGGCGTGGTCATACACCAGCCGGAGAAGGCACGCACTGGTCGTATGCCGCATGGCAGTGTGTTCGTGGCTCCGCGGAAGTAGGCACGCGCTAGACACACCCCGCATAGCGATACCTCGTGGAAAAGGCACACGCAGGTACTCGCCGTCGCCAGAGGTATACATGGCTAGGACCTACCCATATGCTAACCGACCCAAACACTGTCGAAAGCAAACATGAGTATCCCTCTACAAATGTGTGAGGCCCCATTATGCTCATCACACAAGTAGGCTATCATAGCACATCTCATAGTGCACCTTCACGTGTCTAAGCACGTGGCATCGTGTCCTCGAGACCAGCTCGCTACCATCAACAACACGGCATCATCACCAGCACTATGTCGGAACATCAGTGGGGTGTGGCATCGTATCCATTGCATCATGTCGGAACATGTGCAAATACGGTGTATGCAATACATATATGGGCATATCAATATGGGGCTACTCGAGCTTCACCTCTCATACGGACGAGGTTCACTCGCTAATGTCAGCTCAACGTCCCTATGGACGGCCAGACCAATACTAACAACCAATGCTGCTATACTCAAAACTGTGGGGTTTAGGCTGGCACATATGAATCAAGTACCCTGATCCATCATAAGGGAAAGTAGTGAGTACGTTTCCTCGGGATCGGTTGAGCTAAGAATACTCTGCGTCGCAATATGCGTACGCTACACACTCCGCCCAAGGAACTTTGTGGCTGCTACTACCCCTTCACAGATTGAGGGACTGGAGAACCAAAAGAAAAGAATCTGTGAAACTATCTTTTGGCTACTCATATATAAATTTCAACCACACGTGGGTTGGCCCTCAATCAGGTAACAAACATGCGACACATGAATGGTATGGTTATTTCCACACCAAGAAAAACAATAGTTTTCCCATGGATGGGTACATAGTATCACCATCGCATGGCACACAAAGCAAGCACAGGGTACTCACAACACTCAATCAATGCATAGTTACTGGCTTCTCACATTTACAGGGGTTACAATTACATGCACAACTCCATTACTCTTCAAAAGATCACATTCCATAAGTACTATTTTCCATATATCTCATGATGCTACAAGCCAATATCATGATTACTATGATCACTTAACAACTCCAATTAATAAATTCACATTCACCTCTATTCATTCAGTATAACATTTTTGCCTTCATAACATATGCATATGTAGACTAACTTTTCTTCTAGAAAGAATATATAAACCGGACAACATAATGGGCTCATATGAAACTAGAGTGCCCAGTGTTAGAACCTTTGCTCTGATACCAAGTTGTAACGCCCGTCATGCAACTCAGAGAACACAGACAAAGCAAATAATTTTTTTTTTAAAACATTACAATTGAACATACCAGAACATTAACCATAAACATATCAAACCTTACATTACACTAGTACACTTAGTTCTCTGGAGCACGCGAGGTTACTTCACAAACAACTAACAATGAAACAAAGATAACAACAACACTATTCACTACTTATAGCTATACTCAATGATCACACAAGTTACAAGACAAGATAGAAGTGATTTACTAACTTTGGCAATGGAGTCTACTTACTGGGGTTAGCTTAACATACCTCTTACATTCTATTTTATCGACATGTCCTTGCTCCTAATGCCTATACCTGCAAGGTCTACATGACTTGGCACACCCATAAGATCAAAGATAGTTAGCACATGATCACTAAGAGAAGCTATATAAATCAATGATAGTTTTTACGTTATCGGAGACAATGAAAAGTCCCAAACAAGACTCAGAAGAACAGTCCTAGGGGCCCGACCTAATGCCTCGGGAGCTCATCACTCGATGGCCTTGCCTACGTATATAATTCGCAGAGGCACCGTAGTTCGACAACTTGAGTTGCTCCAACTCATTGACTGACCAACCAAGGGTTCACTCAAAAGACATTCAAGGAGGAAACTACTTCAATACAAAGTATCACAACACCACAATTACCCGCTAAACTCAAACCTCTATTCATAAGCATTATGTGACCCATACAAAAACTACATACTAGAGGAGAGTGGGTATGCAACCCTTTCTAGGGTCCATCACCCCAGATAGTTTCGTAGGCGGCTGCCACCCACTTAGGTGAAGCCAAAGACTGAAGAATAAGATAAGCATAATCTTGCAACAACAAAATAAAAATAGCCTACTCAAATGTTTATTCATACTTGCACAAGAAATGACACAAGGCATTACACACAAGGAGTAACTAAGCTTTTCTAATTTTCAAACTTGTAATTGACTAAAATATCAATTAACATAATTCTCAAACAATTGACACATTATTTATTCAAGCAACAAAACAATATTGCAACCTAGAACTATCATTTCAACTACCAATTAACTAAGACAAAGTATTCATACAAATTTATAATAAGTTGTACTTATTCCATCATTTACTTGAAAAGCCCAAGAGTTAAATACTTTTCTAACATTCAAATGTAACCACAATTACCTTATATCTTCCCTTTCACTGTGAAGAGATTACGTTTTATAACTAATTGTATGAATTAACTTAACAATTGATCTTTTATGTCAACCCACCATGTTTATCTCCATAATCATTTCATTCCTAAGGATGGCCATAAGTTCTCCCACTATTCATATCTTGTGTGACTATTCTGTTAATCAAAACAATAAAGAATTCTGAAAACTTATACTAAATCAAAGAAAGGACATTGTATACGCTAACATGGGCATACCCACCTACTTGGGCATGACAATGAAGGTGCAATCCTCCCTAAATCTCTAGCAGTCCAAACCGACTCCTTGGAAGTCATTTCTAAACTATGATTGTAATTAAGATGTATCGATAGGAGTTCACTAAGACGTGCTATTTCAATACGAAAAAATGTCACTAATTGGTAAGATGGATGCATTGGTACATAGGATAAATTATCTCAAGGAGAACAAGGTTTCCATTGCAAATTCCCAAAGTGATCGCTATTTTACAAACTTTCTTACTTTACTATAGGACAATTTAATACACTATTATAAGTAGAATTCCTGGCAGACAAAATTCCTCAAGACAT
>VDFB02241125.1:0-10276 GCA_007258455.2 Sequoia sempervirens
CCCAGAAACATTACTTATCTCTGTCATCATTTATAACCAGACAAAATGATTCGACCATATATAGATACAACAACTGAAAGAAACTCGTTAAGTCCTTAATCTTCTATTTAATACAATCAACATGATCGCTTAGCACCAAAGAGATTAAAATATATAACTCATAACTGCATTAACTCATTAAAAGCACCAATTACAGAAAATTGAATTTTATATTCTCTAAAAATATTCCCAATTTTAAATATTGACTCCTTGAAATATTGTAAACCAACTCCTTCAAAATTCCACATATAAAGCCTAATAGCAATTCGACCCCAGAGAATATGGAGACCTCTGATTTGCAACTAGAAATATAATCTTTTATTTATGTATTAGTCTCTCGGCCTGTCATCCCAACATTTAATAGTTCCACAAAAATGAATTGATATAGTCACCTTATTCGATCAAATGATCCAACCATATTTTCCAATAGGAAATAAACTGCGAAATGAATTTCAATTCATACCATATATCAATTCTGAAGATATCATCCAAACTCCAAAATTTGTCTTCATAGAAGACTCACAAATTTTGACAAAACTCCAATCTTTTCAACCACGCAAAAAACCTATATGATTTCTCCAGCTATCAGCCAGGGTAGATAGTTTCACTACCAAAGCTAATCTTCTCTTAGAGGGTTTCCGTCTTATAAATGGATGTGTTGAACACAGTTCAACCAGCTAAACCTGTTCCACAAAATCCAAAACCAGATGCTTGCACAATCCTCCTCCAAACTTTTATTCACTCCTCTTCATAACTCCTTATGTCTCCTTGAATTCTCCTCTTTTTCCCCTTTTCACTTTATTTTAATCTTTTGAGAATTTATTAAAAAGTAACTTAATTAATTTCCTTTACTTTATAACTTATGTTACTTTGCACCATTAAATAATTAATTTATGTTCCCTTTATATTTTAACCTTTTTCTTGACATCTTAGAATTAATTATTTAATTATATGTTGACTCAAAATTGGGGACATTACACATATCATATCGTGTTCCAAAGTAATAGAGCTGAAAAGCTATTTTTAATGCATTGATGTTTTCTTTTGTTTGTCTGTTAATTCTTGATTGACTGAAAGATCTTAAGAATGGGAAAGGATATTTAATGTTTGCCTTATATATTAAGTTCTCTTTGATTGCAGATAATCACTTTGTAATGTTGATAAACAAATATCTGTTTAAATATCATTGTTATGGGTTTTGCACTTCTGTTGTTGTATATATCTTAGATTATATAATATTTTGACTCATTGAGGATACTGAATAATAAGAAGTCTGACAGGTTTTTTTTTTTGACATTACAGCAAGCATCTTTATTAGCGATGGAGGCGTATAATATTCTTCCAAATTTGGTAAGTGGCATTACAAAGGAGGCATGTGCTTGCTGAACAGTTGTACGTTCACAGGATCATATGTTTAGATCTATCTTCAATTTAATGTTTGCTTCAATTGTTATGTTATATTTAGGATACATAGTACTAGTTTTGAAGTTTGTTAGGAGGTATAAGCTTGGGGGTGTATAAAAATTAGGAAAAGAAGGGAGCTCTTGTTTATCCTCACAACCTCTTGTGGACAGATAGGAAATCTTTTAAGTTTACAGTTAACACTTAATTGGAAATAATAATAGACAATCCAAATCAGTTATCCTCCTTCCAGCTGTGTTGTTTTTTCGGTTCAATTTGCTGCTTTGATGCCTTCTTTTATCCATATACAAATTGCAAAAAGAAAGCAGCTATTGGATATCCTCGCATGTTTTGCAGACAGAGAAGAAGATCTTTAGAGCACACACTTACATGGAAATAATAATAGACAATCCAAAATATAGTTGTCTTCCTTTCATTCATTTCATTTTTTGGGTTGATTTGTCCTCTTAATGCCTTCTCTTTTTCTCAGCTTTCTGTTTAGAATTTTAATTTTCTATTAGTGTATTTCTTCTTCTTCTAGATTTATTTCTTTTCTGATGCACTCTATTGTTGTTCGTATAAGGATTTCACAATGTTTTATATTAGATAAAATTTTGATTTGTTCTTTAATGTCTTTGAACTATATCACTTATAAACAAGTTCTGTATAAACAATAAGATTTTTGAAATCCAGTTTGTTACATTTATAAAAGCTACAACCCAAAGTTTTAGGGTAATCTGGTGAGAACTCTTAATTGATACACATCATTTCATTCAAATTTTTAATTATGACATATGCTTGTTATTAATATGACTATTTAATATAAAATGTTTAGGAGACACACAAATTGTATATCTTGTATAACCAGCCATCATGAATGTAGAACCTTATACAAGGGAGATATGAGGATGAGATCAAGGTTGAAGTTTACTAGAATCAAGAAAGCTTTTAGTGGTTATTTTGGCCATGATTAATGGTAATAATCAAAAGGCATGGGGATGCACAAAGGAAATAAGCATTTGCAAGCAATGCCAAAAACAAAGTGGCCGAAAGAAAATCTTCCTTTCAGATTCAAAATGATTTTGGTGATTTGAATGCCTTGTAAACCTAACTTGTCTCACAATTATCACCAATTTGGCATATTCCATGCCCAACATATCTACTTTTTAAGTAATTGGAGCTTTGACAATGCAATATTATTAAGGTATTTCCATTTTTAGGGCTTTAATTGTGCTCACCTTCAATGATCTGTTTCAACAAGTGGTCATTTCTCGTATGATTTATTACTTGTAAAATTCTAATAATCTCAAGACAAGGGAACTTGCAAATACAGCAAGAATGTCTAAATGATGTTAGTAGTTGAGAAGAGGAGGGTGCTAACACATCCCCCAATTGGTTTGCATCCTAAGGCTTCCAAATTGTAAAACCTTTTGGTCCATGCAATCTCTTTAATCCTACATTGTCTCACAATTGTCACTAGCATGGGATAATTGATAGCTAGCAATTGTTTTTTCAAATTAAGTAATTGAACCTTCACTTTACAATAATATTGAAATATTTCAATTTTTGTGGGATTTTTAATTGTGTGGATGGTCAAGTCATTTTTCAATAGCCTTTTTATATCAATGATCATTTCTTCTATTACTTTTCACGTTGGAAATCAGGGCAATGGTAATGGTCACAAGAGGATCCATCAAGCACACCAACACATTTACTCAATATAAATATCACATATAAAGATGCTTTTGAACATTCTTCCAAGTTTGGAGGATAGGGGGATAGGGTTAGGGGGATGGCCAAAAAGTTTTGGATTTAGTATATGGCAAGGAGACGGCAATTAAAATAATATAAAAACTAATATTTGAATTGATAAAATATAAATAAGTTAAGAATAGCTGAAATAATCTAAACAAATTCAAAAATGATAAACTTTTCAATATATTTTAGAAAAATACACCCATACAAAGCATTAATTCAAAGAATGGATTGCACAAAGAGTTCACTTAATATTTGCAAATTTTGCCTTCGTGACCAACCTTGCTGCTTTATATACTTTTGCATTATTTGTGATCATTCAAACAACTTTTTTTGGGTCCATTGGTTCAATTGCTTCAATTTGAATATTGCCAATAAGTTGGGTGCCTTTTTTATTTGCCTTGCAGTCCACTGCTTTCAAGGTATGGGCTCTTTTGGGCTTGTTGCAATCATAATGATGAATCATCTATTATGAGTATTCCTTCCATCCATCACAAATGATAAAAACCCCTAAAAATTGTTATGAATTTGTATCACCAACAATTGTTTGTGAGTAATGGTTTTTTCTTTGGGAAAAAGGATGGTACAAACTGTTGTAGTTTTGGATTTTTTATCCTTTTGGTTCCTTATTAATTGACTTGACCATCTCTTGCCATTATGGAGAGCACACCCCATTAAACAAAACCCCATTTCTATATAAACAAGCAATATTTTGATCTATGTTTTCTGTAGTCTGCAAATTAAATGATTTTTTAATTGGTCCTAAATTGCTCTTTTTTCACTTGCAAATGTCTTTGAAAGTGATTGTGCATGTAAAGGTGGTCTATTTAGAGCTAGCATTTGTTTTTATGCGTGAACATGATTATCATCTTCATTTTGTTCTTGATATTTTTGCAATTTAGGTGACAATCCCTACCCTAGTTGGACATCAACATTGGGACTAGGACATTTAACACACCCTATCCATTTTATGTGACAAAGGTGTCCACGAACCCTGGTACATGAACCTTTGTACTCTTAGACACTTGTTACAGGTCCATTAGTAAGCTCACCCATAGAATTCTGTCAAGAATGGTGACATATTTCCACAATGGAGATTTTGGGTCTCGTTTGATCCACTTATTGTTGTTTTCTGATGCTCTGATGTCTGATGATGATGATTCCATGATTAATATCTTGCAATAATCAGCATTTTAAAATAATTATAGTGGTTTAACAATCTAATTTGAAGAATTGCAATCTTATTTAAGTATGTATTGTTTTACTTTCACGAAATATATAATTTAGAAACCTACCAATATTTCTTTTTTGATTGGTAAAGAAGCATTGCGGAGGCAGGTCCCTTTCAATTGATTTAAAATAGAATCAAAAATTACATAGCTCAATAGAGGTTTACATTTATGGGCTCTTTCATTGCCATTAGGTACATCATGCCTTAGATGACCTCTACAATCCCTTTCAATCTGGTGTGGGAGAACAGATCTCCATGGTAAACACATAGTTACTTAAAGTTTGCATGTTTTCCTTTGTACTGTGGTAATAGCGACCTACATTTGAAATTTTGTTCTTCTTAACAACATTCACATCAAAAGATGCTTGCAATAGTCATGGAAAATGGATTCTTGTCTAATGGTGATATAAGCCTTTCAATGTTTTTCTTCGAGCATGTGGGATTAGTCCATGCACCACCACTCGAGCCCACATCTTGCTACTTCCCATTATCTGCACCAAGTTTGTAAAGAAAATGTCATAAACTTGCCCGTCGTGAGGATGCCCATTTGACAAGTTCATCGATCCAATGATTTTGACTATTGCATCTTTAATTCCTTTAATCTCTGCTTTGAAGAGTCTCCTCACTTGTGCCTCCTTTTCCTCCTTTGCATAGTTGCATTTTACCTCAAATTTTTTCCTTCCAGCCATTGTGTGACAAGCTGTTTCATGTTTAAGTGTCGTATATCATTTTGGTAGAAGGTATTGGGGATGTTCCTTTCTTATTTTAGGACACAGAGTATCCCGATGAGGATTTACAAGTTTAGTTTTGGCTTTCTCCTTTTAGCTTCTTGCAATCCCAAAAGTCGATTTCCGGTCTTTTCATCACACACCACATTCCCCTTTGCAGGATTTTGTACATTTTTGCCTCCGTTTTTCCCCTCCATCCATGTGACATTCTTGTCCAAAATGATCTTCTTGATATCAATGTGTTCGATTGTATACCGAGGGAGATCGTTCAACAGTTTGTGTTGACATGCTCAACATGCTATGTTCTCTCCACCCATGACGTTTTCATAGGTCAATATTTGTTATAGAGCTTCCCACGAATTTGGATCATTCTCCATTATTTCTGGGATACTTTGTTTTACTCTTGCATTAGCTAGTAGATCCGCCACTTTATTAGCTTCTCTATAAACTTGTTTAATTGAGAAATCTTCCAATTCTTCCAAACTCTCTTAAATCTTTTCCACCCAAGATTTTAGTTTCCAGCTAGCAATCTCTCTTTGCTTTACTACATTGATACAATCTGAGAATCCCCTTCGATATTTTCTTGAGTGATGCCCATCTTCCTACACATCTAAAGTCCACTTGCTAATGCCTCCATCTCCGTTTCGTTGTTTGTGGCAATACTAATATATTTGGATAGTGCCCCTATCAGCATACCCTTCTTCATTTCTAATTATACACCCTACTCTAGGTGTTCCTAGGTTTCTTTTTGAGTCCCTGTCAAAATTTACTTTAACTTTTCCTCTTGGTGGGGCGGTCCATTTTGTAGTTTTGCTCTTGGTTGTACTATTCTTTGCTTGTTTCGTTAATAAGGGGATCTTGTGATCTCCCCATTGCTTCATCACCCCATTGTCCCATTTAGTGTATGTAGCCGATCTCCCCTCCTTGACTTTAGTATTTAACTCCTCACAAACTTCTCTTTCTATCATTTGTATTACTTGATTAGATGTACATTTAGTGTCGTTAAAGACGTTATTGCGTTCCTTCGAAAGCTGCCACAAAAGCATTGATGGGGCTTATATTCAAATTCTTGCCCAAAAGGCATTTATGTACAATCTAGGCCATCTCTTCAACACTTCCAGTATATCTTGTTGTCTTAGTCCATACCAATTGAGTTTTGATTACAACCAATCCCAACAACAAGAGGTGAATCTACATTTTAGGTGTAGATGGTTCATTGTTTCGCCAGTCTGCTTACACAATGGACATCTGGATTGGCCGTTAATTCTAACAGTGCATGATCGCTCAACAATTAGTAACTTCTTATGTAGCACCGTCCATGTAAATGCTGTTGCCTTTGGTAGGACATATTTGTTGCAGCAATTGAATCCTTGTGTTGTTGTATATACTGCAATTGATATCCAATCTTTGTTGAGTACTATCTCGACTTAGCTTTGCACCACACAATTCTGTCCTCCTGAGAGTTCAATGTAAGCTTCTTGTTGCTTAGTTTTGTCTTTGGTGCATGCTTTGCTTGTTCAGTAATTGGAAACTGACTTAAATCTCCCCAATTAATCTCTTCTTGGTGAATTGTCCACCAATCTAATGTAATCCACCACTTTCAATCTTGTACTTCTTTCAAGAATCTCTTGGCATTCATCGAGTTCGACCACCTCTGATAGTGGTTTGTGACCTTCCCACGAATCCTTCCAAAAATCAGCTTTCCTTCTGTTGTTGATTTTCCATGTCAAATGCTCCGTGATGATTGTTTTGCAATTAAATCTCCAAATCGTAGAGCCCCCATTTGAATTTGCTATAGTTACAATTCTACTTGGGTCTTCACTATTTGAATATTTCTTTTGTAACACTCTACACCAAAATTTCTGTGGGTATGAATACATCTTCCACACTAGTTTGGCCCCTAATGCCTTTTTTTGTGTGTGTATGGCTTGAATTGCAACTCCCCCATCAAATGTAATTTTTCATGTTTTCTCCCAATCCACTAGTGGGATTTGTTTTTCTTCAATTGACCCTTCCCATAAAAGCTTCTTCATTATTCCCTCCATGGATGAAGAGGCTTTCCTTATTAGTTCTAAGTAGGACATTACATAAATTGGTAATGTTGCCAATACTGCTTTAATCATAGTGATTCACCCAACCAATGTGGGCCACCCACTCTTCCGTGGCCAGGCTATATTCCTACAGTTCTAAATAACCTCCATCCAACGATTTGTTCTTGTTGCACCTTTAAAAATTGGAGCACCTAAATATTTGGTTGAGATAGTTTGAATTGTGACTTGTAGTAAATTGGCTGTCCTTCTCTGCCACACCTTTGTGTTAAAGAAATATATCTTGGTCTTTTCTCTATTTAGTATTTGGCTTGAGTTGGATGCATATGTTAGAAGATTAATCTTTTTGGTAAAGGTTATTCTTTAATTGTAATTATTTATTAACTTGTAGGAATATTCCAAAGGAATCCTACAAGTCTTTTATCTTTTGTCATCTCAGACATGTGTGAGGATGGCTTATTTTTTTAATTCCTTTATTAAGGAATATTTGTAACCACCTCCTTAAGAGGTGACACTTTGCACACACATAGATGAATGGTGGCATTCATTGAGTTGGAAGTTACATTCTAACTCCTCCTTCTCACATCTACTTATTGAGGTGCCTCTCCTCTCATTCTTAAAGACTCATGCAAGCAAGCTAGGCTGGGGCCTCTCTCCCTCTCTCTCTTTGTATTATTATTTAGGCATTTTTCCTCCATTCATAATATTGGGGGTTTTTCTTTTTTTTTCTCCTTAACAAATTCTTGTGTCTCTCTTGCTTTGTTGGTGCTTGGTTTGGCTACTTCAATCTATTTGGTAATCTCTTTCCTTCAAACATTTTCTCTTTATTAGTACTTTCCATTGCTCCTTATTTCCTTTCATGGCATGGTATCGAGGAGCTTGGTATTGCCTAATATCTTGGCGATATATTGTTGAGATTACCATATTTTCAGCACCGTGGAGACATTCTCAAAGAGGAGAAGAAGATCTACTGCCTAATCTTGGTTTTTTTTTTGTCTTCTAACCCTTGTGCAAGTTTTTTTATCTAAAGTTTTAAAGTATTTTAGTTTGCATGCATACTTAAGTTTATGCAGTTTTTTTCTTTTAAACCATCAAATAAAGGGTTATAGTTCAAGTTTTTTTAAAAAACCCATTTTTTGCATGTTCAAATTCTTGTAAAAAATAATTTTTTTTTTTAGAAATTCTTTTCTAACCTTTTTTTATTGTGCAAGAATTTCAGTTTTCTAATTTCATACTTCAAATAATTTGTTTGCATTTAGTGCAAAAACCCAACAAGGGTTTATCTTATTTTTCAACTTTCAATTTAAAGTTTATTTATTTCTACAGTTTATACAAATCTTAATATTAGATCTGTATAAAAATTGATTATAATTTGTATGCATGTTTATTTTTTGCAAAATTTTAGAAACCCTCAAATAAAAGGTTATATTTCATTTTTTTTAGATCTGTAACTTTTTTTACAATATGAGGTTAAATCTATAAATAAAATCACTATATTTTACATTTTAGAAAAAGGGTAATCTGCTTTTTTACATATCTATAAAAATTCTCCATATTTACATGTTCAATTTTTTTTTAAAAAAAATCAATTTCAATATCCCTATTTTTTCTATTTTACTATTAACCTCAATCTTTCTTGAATAATAAAATATCAAAAAAATATTTAAAAATAATAAATAATATTCAAGGTTTCAGCCATTGCAATTTTTTAAAGAAAGAAAAATAAATTTTCTTTTTAATCCAAATCTTGTTTACTAAATTTTGAAGGCTCTGTCTCATACAAATCTTGCTTTTGCAACTTTTGGCACCGCTGTTCATAGCTCCTTCCTTCATCCAGAACACAGCCATATCGTTCTCACACCAGACCTGCACTCATGCAAAATAAAATCTTTATCTTCTTTTAATTTTTTAAAATCAAACCCTCAAAGTATTTCCCACCTGTTGCTCTTTAATCTCCTTTCAAAAAGATTTTTTTTTAAAATCTTCCCACCCATTCTCTTGGCTGGACATTTTCCCTTTTTAATGTGCTTTTGAAGTTTTTTTTTGAAAAAAAAGGCATACTAGTTTTAATAAAAGTTTTTATTATGCAAAAGGATTGTACCATAAAAAGTGAAAATAAAAAGTTTTTTTTTTCATTATTTTTCAAAAAGAGATTTGCATATCTTAAGCTTTTAAAAAGATAAAAGATTTTTTTTTTAAAAGCACTCTTTTCCTCTTTTAATCGATTAAGTAGGTTTCTCAAAAAAAATTAATAAAGTCTTTTTTTTAATACTATGTTTTTTATTACAACTTTTAAAGTTTTAAATTAATTTTCTCTAAAGTTTATCATATTAAATCTATTAATATTTATTATTTTTTAAAATAATATATTAGTTTATTTTAACATTTGAAATTTAATTAATTATTTTTTTTTCTAAAAAAGTTGTTTTTAATATTTTAGTTTAAAGGGGCTTATTTATTTTTAGACAATTTTTTTTTAAAGATTTAATTGAATCAAGAGGGATTTTTCTTTAAGCAAAAATTTACAATAGTTTTTTTTTCATAAAGTAAATTTTTTATTGCAATCATGTCAACTTTAATTCCTGAGATTAAATTAACTAGTTCTAACTATCATTCTTGGAAAACTCACATTTCTTTCATTTTTTGATTTAAACATCTTTTGGATGTTGCAACGGATCCTAAATCTAAACCAGGTTTGTCTGCATCCAAAGATGAAATTGAAAAATGGAATCTTAAAAATGAGGAAGCCCTTGGCCTCATAGGTATCTCCATGTCACCCAAACTTTATGTTCACATTGGGACATGTACAACTGCCTATGAAGCATGGGAAAAACTCAAAACAATTTATGATAGTACAAATGAATCAAGAAAAATTCAAATTCAAGATCAACTCGAAGATTTGAGGTATTCTGATTTTAAATCTATGGATGAATTTTTATTGAAATTTGATGCTTTAAATAGCCAATTGGATGGTTTAGGAGTTAAATTAGATAATCTTAGATTAATTCATCTTATTCTTAAAAAGTTTCTCCCTAGACAATTTCAACAATTCATTACTAATATTCATGCTCAAT
>VDFB02241128.1:0-11510 GCA_007258455.2 Sequoia sempervirens
CATAAGCAATTCTTATAAACATTTTATTTTATTATTTTTGGTGAGTTCACTACTTACATGAGTAGAAAACACATGCTTGTCAACTTAGTGAACATGTTAGTCCTACCAACAAATGTATCTAAAAATAGGAAACAATATATTGAGAATCAATGAACTCATTCTATGCATTTTGGCACAAAATTTGAAAGGTTTGTACATTTCTACTTTAAAGCATTGGGATTAGTGCTTTCATCCCTTTGGGATGTATAAACACTTAGTTAAGCATGCTTCCAAACTTTCATTTGGGTTGTCATTCTTGTTTACCTTTGGTACAAGTGATTTGATGCATTTTACACCTATAGGAGCAAAGTATGAAGCAAAACAACATAGAGATGGATAGTTTGGCTCTTATAAAGTGTTAAGGAATTGTATTGGTTGTGTTCAAACTTGCATTCATCTCCATTAGTTGTAATTGACTATTGATAGTAGATTTGGAGAGTTATTTGCCCATCCAAATAGCTATTTTCTCACTTCTAGGGTTTCTTTAGTCTAATGTTTAACATTTTAGTCATTGTCAATGTATGCAACTCTATTTTCATGTTCTTTGTTGCTTTGTGATATTTTTTAAATGCTTGTGAATGATTATCCATCTTGTTTCATGCAATATGGAGGTTGTTTGAGTAGTCAATAAGTTAGAATCTATAATTGGTGCACTATTTGAGAGTATCTAAGTAGGGATTATTAAAAGGCTATAGGCTCTACACAATTGGTTTGAAGATTTACAAAGCTTGGTGATGACATTGTGGAAAAATTTGGTAGATTGTTATAGATTTACTCTTTCCTCTTTAAGTTATTTTCTACCTTTCCTTGTATCTCTTTTTTCCTTTTTTGAAATATCTAGGTAGTTTAAAATAGTTTCGGATTAGAATGAATTTAGGTTACATTGCATTTCTATGCATGGGCTTTGACGATAAATTGTTCAACTTTATTTAAAATTACAAACACATAGAAGAATCAAACTATAAAGCATTGAAACATATATTAAATAAATAATTATAAACTCTCAATTTTTAATAGTAGGAATAATTTGAATAGAATAGGTTCACATACACCTTTGAAATATGTGAGAAGGTGATTTCCCCCTTTTCAAGAGGAATAAAAAGTTCCACAAGTCGGTGTGTCAAAGCAAGCATCAACAAAACTTAGGTTATATCACTTATATTTAATTATAGTTATGATTTTCTTAACAAAAAAAATTACAAAGGCAATATCCCCTGACTATTATCCTTTAAAATATGTGAAAGATGAGTTATAATATCAATCATATCAAAGCCGTAAAAATAGGATACCATCAAAAAGTAATTCACACAAGCGTCATCCATAGTTTATTTTTCTTGATATATCAATTCTTACAAAAGGCAGTTAGTGGGGATATCATTATTAAGGCAAAGTCAAGGTCACCATTATTATGGTAAACCTCTTTACTATCTTGGAAATAGATATGTGATCCAACAACAAAGTGATGAAATGGTTAGATACATGGTGGAAGGCTCCATCCTTGCTAGCTTTGATTGTTGAGACATGGAAACAACTATCTACTTGACTTACACCATTAGAGTTGTAATAAAAGAAATAAAAGATGAAGAGAAGGAAATAAGATTTTTAACTACATGAAATAACTTTCAATTTCCTTTCCTCTATTCATGGGAGAAGAAAACTCTTTCAAACTGCAATAAGCTTCGAAGAAGAAATATTGAGGATAATAAGGACATTTGGACTCCTCCAAAAGGATTTATTAAGTTCAGATGGGGCCTCCAAGGTAATCTAGAAAAGTAGATGGTGGATTGGTTTTGAAAGATGTGCATTGTAGTTTCTTGAATAGATCTTTGTTCTTTGGCAATAAAAGTAGTAACGAGGTAGAATGAGAGGTATTAATAGCAAGGCTTGGTATAGGAATAGCTCACAATTTCAAACATGTAATAATAGAGGAAATCTAGCTAATGCTCTAAAAAAAAATGGCTCCAAGTCCTTATTGGTGCTTTAATCATGTTGTAGAAGAGGTGCAAAATTTAAAGGACAATTTATTCACTATAAGTTTTATTCATTATCAAAGAAATGCAAATTTTGCAACAATTTATTTAGCCAATGTGGGGATGGATCAGGTTCCTCTAATGGTTGAGTGCAGCCCCAATGTTGATTATTGGCAAGATTTAGCAAAAACACATTGTTAGTCATCAAAGAAGTGCAAATTTTGCCAAAAAAAAAATATTTAGCTGATGTGGGGATGGAACATGATCCTCTAATGGTTGAGTATAGCCTTCATCCTAATTCTTAGCAAGATATACAAAATAGCATTCATCAATGCCCTCCATGAAAGTCAATTGTGATTTAGGATGGTTTTGCATAGACGACTCCACATTCCAAATTTGTTTGAAATTTGTCGACAAATGAAGTAAATACTACATTTATTTTAATGTCTTTTGGTGATTTCACTTTTACTGGTTGAAGGACTATTAATCATGATATTTAGTTAATCTATAGCTTATTGGAGATGGTTTCAATCCTAGTAGGCTCTTTTGTAGTGGATTCTCTTGGCTCTTATATAGTGTTGCTTTATTGTGGTGTAATGTGGATCTGGCTGTTCACTATCCTTGTGGTTTTCTTGTAGGAAATGGAGAATTCATGTTTTATGAAAGCATGGCCAAAAAGAGGAGTATAGACAAAGGCAAGGGATTTGAAATTGGAAGCTATCGTTTCGACTCTCCACCTAAGGCATATCTTTCACTATGAGAGTGAAGTGGCATTGGGATTTGTTTGAAAAGTCTCGAGAGAATGCAGATTGGAAGCACGAAATAGAAAGAAAATTTCCATGTGTGGCAATTTTGTCACAAATTTGGCACTCCTTGTTCTTGACACAAAGCAGTTCTATTTGTTGAAGATGTTTATGACCAATCAATTCTAGGATATGGAAGTTGCTAAGTATACAAAGGATCCCAAAGGAGATGTGTGGAAGGAAGCACTAGGGCTAGTGAAGGTAGAGTCAATAGACTCATCTACTACTATGGTGCATGGGAATGAAGAAATGGAGGAACTTTGTCAAAGAATAGGCATTCTACAAGAATTTTTCTATGATACTAGTAAAGTATTTGCAAGCCAACATATCACCCATCGCAAAGGCTATGCAAAAAGGAGAGTGACTTTTCCATTCCAATTTGCTGTGGTAGTTCTATCCATTGTGCTCAACTTTGCAAAGATATGCATTTTTGTATACGTTTTCTACCTCTTCTAGGAGAAATCCAAATCAATGTAAATATGGATGGTGCTCCAAGAGCTTGGAATGAGTGGAGGATGGTGTAGCTGATCAAGAGGAAGCTATGATTGGTAGAGAGGGATGGGGGTTTGTGTGATTGTTCATCATGGTGTGTTTTTTAATTGTTATGAAAGCATATATTGGCAATTGTGCCTTTTGTGGTGCATTTCCTTTTTAGCTTGATAGTATGTATTAGTGTTTTTAAGTATATTGTTTAGCTATAGTTTATCATAATCAAGGCCATCTATGGCAATATTGTACGAACTGTTCTTATGCTTTAAGGGTGTGGCCCCAATAAAAAACTGAACTATTCTATCTTAAAAGAAGCTTTCAATCTTCTTTAATGAGTATGGCTCAAAAAAAAAGCATACGAAAAAAACTCACTTGTCAAACGCACTCGCCAAAAATAAGTTTAGTGGAAGAAACAGGTCCAAAATAATTATCCTTCAATACAAGTTCTTGAGCTTATATTTCAAACAAAAAGTTTGAAAGGTTCATATGCATTCATGGCTGCTACATTTCTCAATGCCATTGTTCAAAAGATGACTGTTGAAGGATCAAAGCCTCAAATTCCCAGCCCAACTCCTGCATCTTTTCTGACAGCGTGAACTAATCATCTTTACTTGATATAGAAATCTAATCAATAAGTTCTACCAGAAGCATTTTGTGAAACACCATGGACTACATCTGTGGTAGACCATAAAAAGGTTCTCACTTCTTGTGAAATAGAAATATATTCCTAGGACGTATATACACATACTGGTAAAATTTAAACTCAAAATGTCATTAGTAGGTATCACTGTTTTGCATGCAGGTTCAACGGCTTTGTGTGTGTTTCTCAAGCATAAGAAGTTGCATGATATAAGGATATTTCTACTTGTGTCTCTTGCGTAGATCTCCAAATGCAAGTGTATATTCCATGCTCCAATACCGTCATGAATTTGAACAGTTACCCCCAATCTGGAATTGACCTTCATTAAAGCTTCTTGGTTATTCATGACTTTCTGCTTGAACTTTAGCCCGTGAATTAACCAGGTAGATGGCAACGACTGTTATCAGTGCCCCTAGCAACTGAATTGGGGAAAATGTCTCGTCCAAGAAGAAATATCTGTTATCACAAAACAGAAGTTCAGTCAGATAAACATTATACTTGTCATAACTTATTAATATCTGCCTAAGGCTTGGATTAACTCGATATTTAAAAAATTTAAGGAACGGAAGGGGAAGAAAATAATCGTGAAATGGAACCAAAAGAAAGGCAGGAAAAGGTGCAATAGATCTTATATACCTTGTGCGTTCCAGAAAGAAAAAAATATTTTAACATGGAATGGCCTAGTTGGCAATTCTATTGTTCAAAAGTTTGAATAATTGTGAACAGTTATCTCAAATTCTGAGATAGCTTTTACACATCTATATTTTAAATACTTTAGCAGTGCTAAAATTCCAACCATCTAATAAAATTTCGGGAATAAAAGCAAAATAGCCAGTATTAAACTTTGGAAGTTGAAGCATGCAGACTCATTTGGGAAATTTTCATACAAGGAGATCATACAATTTGATTATCTGAACAAATATTCTAACTTCAAAAAAATGTAATCCATATCTGAGAAATTGCCTAACCACTCAAAAATTGCATACAAGAGCTTGAGCAATGGCCGTAATGTTGTTATCAGATTAAAGCAGTATTAGTTTCAGCTGTGTTCATCTTCAAAATACTTTTTAAAATCCTTTTTGATCAATGGAATTGGAAAATTCATTTGAAAGGAAAATAGACTGTAATTGTCAACAATTTCAAGTATCAAAGCCTCATAAAAATTCTAATAACCCAGTTAGGTTTAAAGGTTTACCCAAATATAGATGCAAACATTGGCGTAAGAAATGTCAAGGAGCTCAATTTGGTCAAGCTACCTGCACAGTTACAAAGCAGTTCAAAGATTCAATCGTATCAAAGATGTTTCTATTTTTTCCCTCTTCTTTTGAGAAAGCAAAATATTACTTTAAATTAATAAAGTCTCTACAAAATTAGAAGATGGATCCGCTGAGACTTAAACATCCATGCAAACCATCATCTGAGAGCATCACAAAATTGTAATATTGTGAAGACCAATGCCCCAGAAAGCATAAACTGATGGATAAATAATTCCAGATGGGAAACAGACACGACAGAAACTCTAGGAGAACTAAAATGTATCTAGGACCTAAGATGAAACTACATTGCCTGATATTTTGTACTTCCAAAGCCCTGAGAACCAGAGATCTGAAAACCAAAATAAGAGAAGACTCCAAACATGTAATCCAATATTAACAGAGGATTTCCAACAAAATACTGGAGCATGAATAAGAAAATAGTAGACACAGTTATCAACTTTTCTAGAAAATGTTCTTATCTGAAATATATATTTCTGTAAAAATTTCCTGTGCCTGATATTACATGTCATTACATATTCGACAGAGGCATCACTGACAAATTTTATGGAGGAAAAGACTTGATAGAATTTTGTGTTTCTGATAAGCGAAGTAAAGCTATGCATACAAATTCAGTAACTCCTGCCACATTGACAGTCAAATTGTGCATACAAGACTTTAATTTCTAAAATTCACAGCATTCAATGGGCATATGCAGACTCAACCTCATTTTTGGGACAGTTCATCAAGTACTGTTTAGAGACAACTGAGCTACATTGTCTCATGCAGCATGCTCCAAAGATAAAAAGAAATCACCTTAGCTTGCAAGAGGCATTAACATCTTCCTAATGGCACATGATTGACTGAATTTGCATCGCAAGAGCCATCCAACAATACTTCATATCATATTAGCCAGGCTTCAACTCAACAAAACTAAAACACTAAGCCAACTTGGACATGCAAAGGAAAATAGATTACTTCTTTTACCCCATTTTTTGGAACATTATGCTATAATGAATTGATGCAGGAGCATATATGGGCTAAACAGCAATCTTGCTTGAGTAAAGAAAAATTGGTGAGTTGCAGGCACAGGCTTTGGAAGAGTTTAAGAACTGGTAATGGGATTTGTTCCATTACAGTGATCGTATCTATAGAAATTCAGTATTTAGCAGCCTTCCAGTTGTGGAGAGCTACCTGTGAAAACTCAAACTCTTTAAAAAGGGGGGCATCATGAAGATGTCATGGCCAGGGTACTGATGATATAGAAAAGAAAAAACAACAATGAAAAATAAACAATTGTCAGACTGCTCATGATTAATTGAATGAAGAGTCACACAATGATTACACTCCAAAAATGATGAAGACGAGAATTAATAGGATATGAAGAGTCATTTGTCCACTACTGAACATCGCATCATTTGATTGGCTTTCTGAATCATTTGGGGAAGAGGGATGAAAAAGGATAAGGCAATCAGACTGAAGCAGGAGAGCTGAAAAAAGGGACACGTGCACACATTTCAGTAGTTGTTGGTTGTGTTCTGTAGTTGTGAAGGAGCCTCAACTATAATGTTAACAGCTAGTTTCAGTAGCCTAAGGAAAGGCATTCTGTAGTTGTGGTAGTGAGTTGTATTGTAAGTGGTGACTCTGTCACAGGAATAGAACAATAGCATTAAAGTGAAGACTGGAAGAATAATCTGTTTCTGTTATTCTGTTTGTTCTGCCTTTAGCATGTCATTTTTGCAGCAACAAACATTTTTTGTAGCTCATTCTGTGCACTACCATATTTAATGCAGTTTGATAGCAGCAATAAAATCAGTATTTGGTGTTATTTCCCTATGATTTTTAGTTTTACTACGAATAATTATGTGTTGAGTGGTTTTGAGGACATGGCTGCAAGGACAGGCTCTAATTAAGTTGGCCCCCTATCTTTGTCTGCAACATATGGCATAAAAGCTGGTCTGAATCCAATTTGTGGGTGTCACGTACTCAGTTTGCATAGAATTGCAATTAGAGGGATTACATGTAGCTCGTTCTGTGCACTACCCTATTTAGAGTAGTTAACATGTGCATTTAACAATTTTCAGTTTGACACCAGCAGCAAAATCAGTGTTTGGTGTTATTTCCCAATGATTTTTACACTGAATAACATGTGTTGACTGGTTTTGAGGACATGGGTGCAAGGACGGGCTCTAATTAAGTTGGCCTCCTATCTTTGTCTGCAACATACGGTATAAAAGCAAGTCTGAATCCAATTTGTGGGTATCATGTACTCAGTTTGCATAGAATTGTTATTAGAGGGACTACACAGTGGTTTTGATTGACAAAAGTGTCAACATGCCCCCTAAAAGAGCAGCTAGACAAGGTAGAAAAGGATTGAGGACTGGATGAAGTTGTGGACTCATGACAAGTTGTGCAAGCAAGGTTGGATGTTGTGTAGATAGAAGAAAGCAATTTGCACCGAGAGACAATCTGAGTGATGTCGAAGAAGCAAGAGACAAGGACAAAGGACAAGAGCCAACTCAAACTGTAATTAGACGTAGGGGAAGATAGGGTCATTAAAGATATTGCAAGAATTAGAAGACGGACTAAAATGGAAGCTCCCAATTAATCAGGCACTTTGAACCATAGTGTTGAGACTTGCTGAGTCTCAGCGAGGACTCACAGATCGAATCCCAAGTCAGGCTCAGCAAGTCTGCAGCCTCAACTTGTTGATTTGACCAAGTTTAACAGAAGAGACTCACAAAACTCATGAGTGTCAGTAGACTCACAAGTCTCAGTTGTCAGACTCAGTCAAACTGTGAAAATCAGAAAATCAACTTGAAACTTTGAAAAAAAACATTCAAAACATTTTTTCATATATTATATATATTTGTTAATTGCTCAGTTTTGTGGCATTTGTGCCAAGTTTTGGCACCAAATCCAAGTCCAAGACAAAAAATGGCTCATCAAGTCTGTTCCAAGTCCATGTCTCAACACTATACCTTGAACGCAGAGGAGTTGATTGATTAGCTCACTGCAGTGGAAGAATACTTCAAATTGAAAAGAATGGAAAGATGTACACCCTTGAGAAGAATGGAAAGTACATCTTGTCCACATTGAAGGACAGGAAGGAGTAAGCAAACAATAGTCCTCAGATGTTAATTATTTCTGGAAAACAGTTCTTAAAAGTGGCAAAGAAGAAAGACATGCTTAACTTTCATTCAAGCCTGTGCAAGATAGGACAGCAGATAAGGAAAGTAAAATGCTAGGTGAAGTGAAAGATTGGTTGAATGACTATGCAAAAATCATTTCCAAATATCTATCAGAAGAATTACCACCAATGAGGAGCACTGGTTATCACATGGATTTAGTTTTGGGAGCTAGTTTGCCAAACAAACTGGTATATAAGCTAAGTTGTCAGTCCTGGTATGAGAATGGGTTTAGGGTTTGGGTATGTTGGTACAACATTTTTTCCCCTAGGTATGGGTACAGGTTTGTGTATGTTATATATATTACATAATATTCCTAATTTATATATATGCAAATTATGAGTATATATAAAATAAACAATTAATATATATAAAATAAAAATAACATGTTATATAAATAATATAAAATAATATTTTTTGGATGAAGTTAAAAAAATTATTTAAAAAACTATGAGCTCGGAGGCCCAATACAAAGAAGCAGAAAAACAAAGAAACAAGTGAAAAGAGAAAACAAAAAATCCTTAGGAATCGTAGTCACATTCAAATTGTGAGTGTCCATTTCAATAACCCTTTGGTGAAGTCAAGAATGGATTTGATTTACTAGAAAGCAAGTATCTTGAACCATTGATCAGAGATTGTGATGGGTTTCCTAAAGCTCAAAAGCATCGGTCATGAGGGGGTCAAGTCTCATCCATGGCTCGATTCCTTCTACCATCACCAATGCAAACATGGAATAAATTTTCAGTATTAACCATCAAATCTTGCATGGAAGAGATGAGATGCTGGAGGTGCAAGCACTCACCATGAGTTTCTTGCACAAAGCCATTTCCAATGGCAACCAAATTTTAAAGATACAAACTAGTGTTGTAAGAGATTCATGTGTTGAATTTTATGATCAGATGTAAATGCACAGAAAATTAATTTGAAATCAGACAAATAACACAGCATATACCCTGGGAAAACCCTCCTCTTGAGGGAGAAAAACCCAGCAACAAAGATCTCTCTTGTATTTGATGCAACAGTGTCAATTTTACAATTTACAATAAGGTCTAACTCAAGACCGATATACTGCACCTAGCAATATGGAGTGACAGATAATGACGTGATAAATCACACCTGGCAAATGACAGATCTGGCACTGGATGATCTTCAAACTGAGATAGATCAACACTGTGAATGTTTGCCTTTGTATTCTGAACTCGCACTTTGCATAATATATTCACACTTGAGTATATTGCAAAGCTGAAGAGTATAACATCAATCTGTACCTTATATTCACATTTGATATCACCAAACTGATGTATTCGCTCCTGAATATTGGAAAGGTTCGCACTTGATTGATCTGATGTATTCGCTCAGATAAGTTCACACTTGAAGATCTATTCGCCCTTGATGTATTCGCTCAGATAAGTTCACACTTTAAGATCTATTCGCCCTTGATGTATTCGCTCAGATAAGTTCACACTTTGCAGATCTATTCGCCCTTGATGTATTCGCTCAGATAAGAATAACCGAACTTAGCTGATGTGTCCTTTTTCAATGGACGAAACAGAAGTATTTATATATATCTTAGAAAGGTCGCATCTCTTCTTATCATAAGGTCGGCCAAAGTAAAAATGACAATTACAATTCAATGATGTCGGCCTTAACATAATCATGAACAATATAAGATAGGTCGGCCTTATAAGAGATTGCCTATCTAATTGAAGTCGGCCTAGTTGGCCTTGATAAATGTTCACACCTCTTCACAAGAGGTCGGCCACCTTATGAATATTAGATATCTTCTAATAAAAGATAAACATCAATTTCTTTTATGTCGGCCCAAGGTACAAAACAATAAAGTAAATTGAATAGCCAACGGCTATAAATTCAATTTAAGACTTTCTCGAAAAAAGTGAGCTGGAAGGATCAACCGAAGCTGCTATAACATTAACATCATGAAGATTATTAATCCAGGGCTGATTATCGATAGATGATAGAGATTGAAGATCAACTCAAGGAGTGCCAATGCCCAGTTGGATTCTTTCACCTCAATTTATCTTTCCTTTCTTGGAATTGGTTGGTTGCTTTGGAACCTCTCCATTCTCCCTCTTGCAAGGAGGATCTCTTACATTATTGGTGTCCCATCAATCATAAAATCATGAGTAGAAATGTTAATATCACAAATATTATTATTCAAATGGCATCACAAAGAGCTTGAAAGTAAGTTTGAATCAACATTATAAAAAAACTATGGAGGAGGGAGATTCTCAGCCATACCCATTGCAATTGGCTGGATCTCAATGCCTTCAAACAGGATTTTCAAGAGAGCAGATAAAATATCAACACAAAATAGAGAGCTCCTTGCACTAACACATAAGGCAGAGTAGGGGGTAATGAACCTAAAGAGATTTCACAAGCGCCTACCTTACAACAAATGGGATGCCATACAAGAAGTAATAAATGCAACAACAAACCATGATGGAGTCATTGTGCCAACCCCATGTCCCATGTTACCAAATGAACAACAAATAGTAATTAGCAACCATAAAAGGAACCTAGTGTTAGTTTTAGGATCAGAATTGTCATAAGCAGAAAAATGCAACACATAAGAACAATGAACACAACAGATACCCGGGGAAAACTCTCCTTCTCGAGTGAGAAAAACCCAGCAAAATATATCTCTTATATATTAGAATAATAACAGCAGAAATTTGCTTACAAATCAGGCCCTACACAAGGCCGAGTCCAATACAAAGAATGGAGACACTTCTCCTTGATGCAAAGTACAAAATGTAGACACTTCTTGAAAACGAATCTGCTGCTAATGGAATGGTGAACTTCTACTGGAGGTGTGAATTGAAGTGATTGAATGATCTTGATGCTCAAATGAGAGGACTTGATCCTCCTTAAATACAACACCAAGTGGCTTTTCTTCTAGGTCGGCTCTAGAAGGAATAAATATTATTTAAATCAAGAAGGCCGACCAGCCTTGAACCAAAATATATTAGGGAGAAAAATATCTCCCGTAGCTACAACACTAACACTCCCTCTTAGCTAGGGAGGTATTTTTCCAGATATCCTCGTCATGGAGTCTCTCAACATGATGCCCACAATGGCTACACCCATTTGTGGAAAACCACATCTCA
>VDFB02241129.1:0-14743 GCA_007258455.2 Sequoia sempervirens
AATTCTCTCTCTGTCTCTCTCTGTCTCTGTCTCTCTCTATCTCTGTTTGTCTCTGTCTTTGTCTCTGTCTCTCCCTCTCTCTCTCTCTCTCCCCCTTTCCCTCTCTCTCCCCCCCTCTCTCTCTCTCTCTCTTTCCCACCCTCCACCTCCTAATTTCTCTTGGGTATATGTGTGCAAAAATCGGATATCCGATTTATAGCACCAAAATATTACATTTTAAAATATTTTTCAAATTAGATATTAGACACGAATTGGATATCCAAAACAAATTGGATATACGATTTGTAGTACTTTGGCTTGGGCATTTCTATGGAGCAATGTACTGATAGCCAACCCAAAAAAAAAGTCAACTCAGAATTTTCGCGTTTTTTGGCAAGTTCAAAATGCTAGTTTTTTCATGTTGCCACTTTTTGGCCCATCTTGAAGTCTTGCACATACCGAGATTTCATCGAGGTAGTTTTATTGCTAGATTGGATCACTCCTTTCTTCAAGGCCATACACTTATGATTGGGTCAAGTGTTCTTTTCTTTAGAAAATTCCTATTGCCTTTTGATAGGTTAATTGTGATTTGATTAGATGGGTTATGAAGCACTTATTTCAAACAAATATCTTTATGAAAGAAGTATATTGGCATGAAATTAAATATGATTTGTATTCCAATGTAAAAACTACAAAGAATGGAAACAATTCTTTCAACACATAAACTATTATGTAGTAGTTAATTAAAATGAAAAAGATTACTCTATATTAGTTAGGATACACAACTAAGAAAATGATCTAAAGCTACTTATTTATCCTAGAGGAACTAAGTATATAGTATACAAAGAAAACCAACAAACCCACAACTACCTCTATTTTGAAGGAGTTTAGTTTTCTCCCCTTCCTGATCTCGCTAATATTGTCTAATTATTTTAAAGAGATGAAGGGTCATAACACAACTTTATTCAACCCGATTAAATGGCTTGGTTAATGAGGCTTGAGAAAAGCAACAAAATTGCTAAATTTGAATTTCATGTTGAATGAAGAGTGGTGACAATAATCTACTTATAGTTTAATAAACACTATTTTATAAGAAGGCTTGACATTAGAAGATAAGTGTTATATAGTTAATAAAAACTACTATTATAGTTTTACCAACATATACTATTGTATGCTTGCATGGCTTCTTAGTTAATATATGGGGGAGAGAAGCTGAGAGATAGGGAATGTGGGAAGAGAAGAGAGAGATGGAGATATATGGGAAGAGAAAGGAAGAGAGGTGGAGATATAGATTCGATGGATAGGGAGGATAGGGAGGGAGAGATGGTGAGAGATAGAGAGGGGGAGGGAGAGGAAGGGATATAGATAGAAAGAGATAGAGAGAGGAGTGAGAGGGAGATAAAAAGAGAAATAGAGATAGAGATATAAATTAGGAGAGATGGAGGGAGAGATGGAGTGAATGAGAGATAAAGGTGGGAGAGGGAGAGATAGCTCAATAGATAGAGGGGGGAAGAGGTGGGAGTGACATAGTGGGAGATATGGAGAGCGACAGGGAGAGATATATCAATCACCCTCCCTATATCTCTATCTATTCATCCTTATCTCTTTATCTCTCTACCCATCTCTATCTCTTTGTCTCCCTTTCTATTTGTATTCTTGTCATTATCTCCCTCTCTCTCTATATTTTCTTCCCTATATTTATCTCTGTCTCCTTAAGTGTGCAATGGGTACATTGAAGAGGTCTTAAAGGAGAATTATCATATCTTTAATCAAATGGAATGCTACCTCGAGCATAACTCCCCAAGGAAACATGCCATCCTTGGATTGATGACATGAAACAACCAATCAAAATTTGATTTCTCTCTCTCATATTAATATATATTTTATTATATTAAATATATTATATTAATTATATTTTGTATTATATAAAATATAGCATTATTAATTATTAATTATAATAATTTTATACGAATTTAATAATTTTGTTAAAGAATATAATATATAATTATAATAAGTTGAATAATTATATTATTTATTATGTAAAATATAGCTAATATATGCTTAACTATATTGTAGAATATTAAAACCTAGCTAAATGGTGCCAAAATTTTGAACTTAATTAACATACTATAAAAGCTAACAAAACCAGGTTGTAGCTCATCAAATTGGAGAAGTGAAGGTCAATGCAGTATGAGGAAGAGTTTAGAATTAGTGAAACAAAGGTCAGAAATGCCATTACTTAGAGGAAAGTTTGGAGTAGTGAAAGCGAGGTCAATCCCAGTAGCAGAGGAAAGATTTTGGAGTGAGTGAAAACAAAGGTCAATGCTAAGCATGAGGAAGAGTTTGGAGTTAAAACAAAGGTCAATACCAATGCCAGCCGAAGAGTTTGGAGGAGTGAAACAAGGTGTCATTGTAGGAAGAGTTTGGAGGAGTGAAAACAAGGTCAATACCAAGCATGTGAAGAGTTTGGAGTTAAAACAAGGTCGATACTAAGCGTCGTGAGAGTTTGGAGGAGTGGCACCAAGGTCAAAGACAGCTCGAGGAAGAGTTGGAGAAGTGAAAACAAGGTCAATACCAGCCCCGAGGACGAGGTTGAGGGCACTCAGGAAAAATCGACGACCAAGGGGCAATGAGTACTGTAAGTTTGGCACCCCCATTCTCTTTAACCTTCAATTTTCATGCCTAGTTTCCAAAGATCTTCTCGTACATTGGCACCCCCATTCTCGTAAAATGGTATAAGATAAGAAGAAAAAATAAAATAGCTTAGTCTTTCACATTTTTATCCACCAGCCTCAGGTCTTGGAAAAACTCCCATAATCTACCCACATCTTGGTTGAGGTCTAGGATTTCATCACACATAGCCTTCATTGCATGAGTCTGAAGCAATTGTAGACATAGCCCAAGTATATGCTAGGCTAAGGTAGATCTAATGAATGGAAATAGAGGCATACCATTCTTCTTTAATACCTCCACCACAAACATATGCAAGGTGTTGGTTGTTTTTATAGTAAGCAGGTTGATCTTCTAATCTACCTATGGAATTTCCAATTCCAATAAAGGGAAGCTCTTAGGACCTGGACCAATTGACGAGGATTTGAAAGACCTCCTACACTTTGGGCTCTGCAAGACCTAGGAGGGTGATCCCTTAATGCATTTACAACCTCTGCAGCATCATCATAAACAACATTAACAACAACAGATAATTTCATTTAATAGCTCAACATAATAGGATAATACCGAATAGAATTGGTTGTTTATCAATAATATCAACTATTTGGAGAATGAGATAACTACAAAAACATTTCACAGTATAAGATAGTCATTGATTTGCAATTTGTAGCAAGCTCTAGGTAAAGGAAAATAAATACTAAACCATACGAATAAGTACAACTTAGATCAGTGTCATATCCATTGGAGGAGTCAAATTTATAAGCATCTAAGGGTTTATGATAGATTTAACACATAACATATAAGATCCTTGATAACATTGCTTTACAATCTCATCAACATGCATTCTAACCCAATACTACTTATCAAATCCTTATACATAACATATCCACCTACAATCCCATTCAAGTATTTTAATTAATTCCTTCAATTAAACCTAAAACAAGAATCATACACACCACAACAGTGAGATGAACGAAACAACCCTTGATCATTTTATTCAAAATTCAGCTATGCTTGTACAATGGAGAGACATGAGTTCAAATTAATCATATCAATTCAAATTCCAGTACTGTCATAAAACATCAAATCCCCATGAATTCAAAACCTACTACAAAATGAATCAAAACCTAAATTACATTTTCCCTAAAACTATCAGACTTTACAATTTGCTTAGCAACTTCATCTAGACTCGACCAAAAATATCTAACTTGCTAACCCGTACTTATGGCCTTAAAATCCTTCTTATAGAAAAAGGAGGATCAAACAAGCATCGGGCCAGAAAGCACGTGTCACCAACCAATTGGACCACCTTGTGATATTCAAAAAAAATGTTACAACAACAATCTCCCCAGAGAATCTTCTTGTTCATTGTGCCCGCTAAGAATGGTTGATGCAGCAACAAAAAACTTCAAGAATTCCGCACCTAGAATGTCACCAAAAAACAAAACTGGAATCTGTTGTAACTGCACCAACTGATTTTTCAACCGTTAGCAGCCTACTCCTTTTCACTCTTCCTCAGTTAAATATACATTTACCCATTTCTGATACTCTTCATCAGTTGGCCAATCAAAATTGATCACCACATTCACCTTGACACTATAAGGTTTGTACTTAACTGCCACTTGATTCGCTTCTCTTTCAAAAGACTCCAAGAATGAGCTGGTGCTAATGATTTTGTCCATATAACTCACCAACAAATCATAATCCGAAAGCACCCTATTTTTGAGGGTTTTGTAGTCCAAACATGATAGCAAAGGGCTCTTACACTTTTTGTGATTACTATAGCTTGTGTAAGAGGCCCCACGGATACTGTTGTAATTGTAGCATGCATGAATAGGGCGTAGGATGAGAAATAAAGAAGGTATAGCTGTTGTCCTCAATAATTTTGTGAAGAAAAGCATGTGAAATGAGAGTTTCAAGCCTAGGTTTCAACAAAACATGTATGGGCGATCTGATTTTATGAATTTTTATCCATGTGCAGATCTAATGTGTTGTTTCTGAACACTGAATATAAATGACACACACACACACACGCCAGCACATATATATATATGTATGTATGTATGTATGTATGTATGTATGTATGTGCTGTATGTATGTATATGTATTTTTAAATGTAAATGTAAATGCAATTACCGATACTTCCTAGAACAATAAATGCAACATATCATTAAAGAAATCTATATCTCTGTATATAAATGTGTATTTCTAAATGCAAGTGTAAATGCAAAGAGCATATGGTTTTGTAGTGTTATAGATGCAACATATCCATAAATTAATGTAATTGAAATTCTAAAGTCTTCAACACATATAATATGAAATTGATCAAAGTATTAAACTACATGAGAAATAAATGAAAACAGTAAATGCATATGTATGTTTATTTGTAAATGTAAGTGTAAAATAAATAAGAATAATGAAATTATAAAGAATACAAGGAAAGGCCCTCCTCTTTAAGTGCTGATAACCTCCTCCACAATAACCCTAAAAATTATGAATAGAGGAATATAATCTTGAAGAACTCCAAAGTTGATTCTCTTCTCCTATCTCGATGCAATTAGTCATTTTATCCTTACAAACATTTATAGTGATTACTAGAGGCACATAGACCAATTCTTCATAATAGAAGAATTTGATCATACTTTTCCAATGATGGCATTATGAGAAAACCTTAGGTTAAATGAATAATTCCTAGCTAAGTTCTCTAAATCATGTCCAACCGTATAAGAGAAGACCACTGCTATGTGTACCTGGATACCATGGAGAAAGGCTAGTCTTTGGGCTCTTTCATCAATCATCCTACCTTAAAACATACCAAAAATCTCCTAGCAATTAGACATAGGAAAATTTAATATGACTTAAAAAAATTTTATTGCCAAAGCGTAAACTTATGATGACTTAACCAGGCCTAGTACACACTCCCTCCCCGTTAACCACTTAGACATATGGAAATTAAATGTTAATTTGCTTCTATTTTTAGTCATGTAGGTGTCCAATAAACCACTTGGTTGTGTTTCCCTTCAAGTTTATTTACTTGAATGAAGAGAAAAAGTCCTTTGATTACAATTAGAGAATACATTTGAGGTCTTGGTTGTGTAACTGGTGGACCATAGTCACATTTAACACTTGTTACAAAGTTTGGGAGTTAAAACGTTAAGTAGATTTGATTTGTGATGGACACATTTGGATAGTAGTAACAATAGCTTGCAATCTATCAAGAATTGATTACCTTATAACCTATGAAATTCTAGTCATGAAATGATAGATTAACCATAATGTCACCTTGGGATCACATCACCATGAAAGAACTTCATCCAACATCCTTATGGAGTGTAGGTACCACTCAAATAGGTATTTGTCGACTGCCTTCCTCAAGCAAGGGAAATTCAGAAGAGAAGAGGAAAGCGAGACACATGTAGCATGTCTAAAAGAGGCGTGATCAACTAGAGGTCAAAAGATTAGAAGAAAATTTCAGAATGCATGGAATTTTTCTACAAAGGGGTCAAGTGTTCCATGATGATGAGAGCATAGGCAACGCTTCTAGGTTCCCTTGAGGTACAAACATCTAAATAAACAATGGGTACCCAAGGAAATTGCTCCAATAAACACTAATTTTTGTGTCAACAAGAGGATATATCGCATAGCACCATCGCCATTACATGGTTTGGGCCTATTTTGCATGGATGACATAAAGGTTTGTTATGAAAAAGTTACTAAATTGATGGAGTATATCGGACCCTATTATAGTTACAAAGATTGGATGCAACTGGTTTGATATACACAAAGTATGTGTAGGTATGCACTATCAGCAAATTATGTACAGCTAAAAGATAAGGATCAAAATAAAAGAGTGGCTATCTACATTGACGGAAGGCCAAAAGCATCAGGGAATATTAAAAGGTTTATAAACGCATAATTTAATTGGCCGCCAACAAATAAGCAACCCAATCTGCATATTCAAGGCGCTACAGGGAACCAAGGTATTTGTATAAAAGGAGAAAAATCAATAATCGGCAGGGGAAGAGTTGCTAATTGATTACAATTTGAATCACTTAGTTACAAACATAGTTACTATGGGGGTGGTATGCGTACTATGTACCATTTTACCCACCTCCAATTAATGACTCATACCATTTTATTTTATTTTTCGTGAAGTCTATTGGTTTCATTTCGGTAATATTTTTTTATATTTAATTTTTGTCACAGGGGGACATTGATGTTATAGAGAAGGATCTGGCCCAGAGCATAGATCACAATGTATCTTCAAGTGCTTCTACCTGACAGGTTTACCTCATTGTAATTGTACAAATTAGATACGAGCAAAATGTTTTATTGTTATGTTTTTTTCATAAGTTTATTGGGTTAATTTCGATAATGTTTTTAATATTCTTGTTGCAGTCGACTGATCAGGGAAAGGCACCAGCAGTAGAGGAGAGCATCCATAGTGAGGTGCAGTCAATATTTTTTGATGATGACATCGCTTATTCAACAAACCCTCTCAATACGATAAAGAAGATCCAAAAAAAAATCAATGAAGAAATGGTTAAGTTGATGTTCATAGTGCCTCAAACAGATGAAATAAGAGAGGGTTTAATATTGATCAGAGATTACAAAACTTGCAAGTAAGCTTTCATGAGGTCTTTAATTATAACATAAGTTTATTCATGGTTTCATATTTTGTACTCTTTTATGTCATGAACTAAAATGTGTTGTTTTTACAGGGTTATTTGCCTCCTCATGATGCTCCTAACCATGATCAGGGTACTGCAAGTGCTGCCCGAGGAGTAGGGGTTGGTACAAGTGTCCATCATGATCTTCCTACGCATACATCATAGCATCTGACCCCATCATCCGTGCCTATATTGTCGTCTAAAATTTCAGCAACACATACCATGCAGGCATCTGTTAATGCACCCTCTAGCAGTGAACACATGCCAGAACATGCGTCAAGACATGTACCTAGGGATGCAAAGGCCACTAGTACTAGTGATGTTTTAGTAGCATTTCCTGGATCTTCCCGTATTACTAGTATGAGAATATTTCTGGTCACACTTGTGGTGATCGAGGATTTCGTTCCCATAAAGATAGAGAAGGTCCCAGGTACTTTAAAATGTTCTAATTATTATTATATATAATCTAATTGAAATTTACTTATTGATCACTCTTTTTAGACTATTGATCCCATGATAATTTTGTAGGAAATGATGTTTTTTATAAACATCTAAGTGATATTACATTGGAGCTCTTTGGGCCCACCATACGTACACGGTGGAATGCCCAAAATCAAGATTTAAAAGATGAGCTCATTAACCGTTTAGTTGTGTTGTTTGGTGATAAAAAATTCAATCAAACCAAGGTCCTTAAGAAATATGGTACCTATCTAAAGTATGTGAGGGACCAATATAGGTCACATTTAGAGAAGAACAAAAAGTACGAGCATCCCCCCATGATTTCGGAGAGGGAGTGGAAGGACCTAGTGTCGGATGGAAAGGAGAAGGCTGAAAATAAAAAAAGGAAAGACACCACCGGGCCAAGGAAGGTATGTGATACTATCAACAATGTAATTATTTATTGATTACTCTTTCTTTTTACATAATCTAACGTATTTCAAACTTTTCATAGGATGCTCGACACATTGAAGGCAACAAAGGAAAGACTAGAAAAGCATGGGCAGCACAAACTTGGCTCTGGTGGTTATATGAAATTAGACGCACGAATTGTAAGTATCAATAAATGAAATATTGCATCCAAATTATAATAAATTGATTTTTTTTTCGGTTTTATCACACCATAGAAGAAAAATTCATGATCTTATGCAAAAATGTAGGGCTCTGAATTCAACAGAGTTCCCACAGAAGATGACCTGAAGATTGCCTTCCAGCAAGACTATGGAGTTGTGGTTGAACACCTAAGAGTCTTGACTGGGCAAACACAACCTTCCATTGCATCCGACACGCAGGTAAATAAACTCAATAAAGTTTATTTAAAATTGAATACTTGTGCAATCTATTCAATATTAATTTCCACCATAAAGTAATTACATGCCTATTTGTTTTAAACATTCAAGCAATGATATTGCACATGACATTGGAATGCACCAGGAGGGTAGGGAGCAATAAACTCCTTTATGAAGGTCATGGTGTGCATCCCAGTACTTTAGAGCATGTAGAGCGTGATCAACATTTTGAGCATTATCAGGCTAGAGAAGATCAAGAATATGATGTGGCCCCATCAGGTAAAGAGGACCACTCTAAAATTCTTTTAAACATATTTAATTGCAATTGGTGTATTAATTAATGTAACCTTTCGTGTTTCAACTTTAGAGCATGTAGAGCATGATCAACATGTTGAGCATGATCAGGCAAGAGAAGATCAGGAACATGATGTGGCCCCATCAGGTAAAGAAGACCACCCTCATGTTCTCTTAAACATATTTAATTTCAATTGGTGTATTAATTAATGTAACCTTTCGTGGTTTCAACTACAAACAGATTTTAGAGGGTGTTCAACATGTTGAGCATGCCTATAACAAAAGTTCAAGAACATGATGTGGACCCATCGTAAAAGAGAACCACTCTAATGTTCTCTTTAATTAATGAAATACTTGTAACAATAATAATAAAACATATTAGTTAAACATTTCTTTCTTATTGCAGCAGACCCCCCTTGCAGTGGCGTCCACGTCATGAGCAGACGACTAGGCGTACATTAAGATCACGAGCAGAGGAAAAAACAACTAAAGGGGGGACATATATTGATTTAGAAAACAATAATGCACTTCAGCTTTATGTAGCTTTAAAAAAGAAACAAAAAAAAGTGATTGTAATCATATTATGACAACCATATTTTTGATAATATGTAAAAACTAAAAGAATGAATATTATATGTTAATGAATGAATGTGAATATGTTAATTAATGAATGTTATATGTTATTAATGGATGAATGAATGAATGTTGTATGTTATTAATGGATGAATGAATGAATGTTATATGTTATTAATGGATGAATGAATGATTAATGTTATATGATTGGGTATGGGGAATTGAGAGTGATGTGAGGGGGGGGGGGAGAGGCCAAATGAGCTTCCACCGTCACATGGTTGACCCTGTTAAGAAGAGAATATTAAACTATTCTCAAAATAAAAATATAGCTCCAATTAAGGTAATGCACTTTTCAATATAAGAAATGCATCGCTTGAAGCATCAACCAATATGCAAAGATTCTAAAGAAAGTGCTAACTTTTCACTATGGTGGCAGAAAAATGATTCTTTATACCCTCGAATTCATGCCTCGTGATCATAATTTGAAGCGTTTCCATTCCAATGTTTTGAGTTTAGTTTAATGTATGGACTAAATATGAATACCACATTGTGTTGTGTGTGGATTTGGTTTCAAAGCTCTATTTCTTTTGTTTAGTGGTGACATAACCTAAAATTTGACTTTTGTGCATAAATAAAAGTTAGTGGAAAAATTGGATGTACTCAAGGGTTTAGAGGTCTACTGAGATAGGATACACTTGATATTTGATCTTTGCTACATTGAGGCCTACTTAACCAAGAAAATTTCCTGCACCATTTGCGTGTATGCAAAAGTTTCTCTACTTACATTCATTCTTGATCATAAATGCTAAATGATATTAATGCTCAAACTTAAGATCTGCTTCTTCATCATTATAATGATCAAAATGTTATACTTTTCTATACATTCAAGCATCTCTCTTGCCCCTACCATTTTCTCCCCCCTCCCTTTAAGAATTTTCTTTGTCATAAAAGATTCACATTTCTGTCTCATTTACACAAATTTATCTGAAGCGCTAGGAGTGAATAAAGATATGTAAAAGATGATGGATTATGTCTAAACAACAACTTTCCATATTATAGCTAATTAAATCCTTAATATTTGAATAGTTTAGAGCTCAAATAATGCTTGTATATGCATGTGTAGCAATAAGGGAGCCTATGTGAAGATTGAAATTTAAAACATCACTTTGGCATTTTTCCTTAGGTAGTGAAATGATATTTTGAGTAATACAAACCTACACACACATTGATATTTTTTGGCATTGCATTGAAGAATTTTTTTTCTCTTATACCTACCCTCGGCTAGACATGGAGGTATATAATATTGGTTTCTGGGTTTATTCTGTAAGTAGTTAATTTCAAAGAGGAAGACTAAAATATTCTTAATGTCCTGTGTCAGGTGTGAAAGCATATGAATTACTTGCTGAAGGCACCATTTTGTATTCATCCAAAAACTGGTTTGTTCTTTTTTTTTATGTTTCTTGCATGTGTTTTTTTAAGGCTCTAGAGATGTAGCTCGGCTCTTTCCTTTGCACTTTTCATCTATTTTGATGATTATAGTAGATTGTCCTCATAATTTTTCATGTAGATCTGTTTGTAACCTTATTTTCTACCAAATCAATTTGCAAACCACTCACATATTAAGGACCATTTCACTAACTTGTAGTCATCCATTACTTCATATGTTGCAGGTTGTGTCTGTGTGGCAATAAATCCTGATGATTGTGAGAACTTTAACCCTACAAGCGTACCCAATCTTTCTCAAGTAAAAGTCTTACCTTATTTTATAGTACTTTAAATGGTTAATTGAAGGTGCTTCTTTAGATTTGAGATAGTTGAACCCTGGATTAGAATATCTTATTAGATGGGAAATATAATGATAAAACTGAGGTCCATTGAACACAAATTACGAACATAATTTACTGGACTATGAATAGTGTTACAATTATAATTATTTCTCCTTTACCTAACTCTGCATTAATGAAAAAGATAGATCCCTATAAATCTAACCATGAAAGTGTTGAAATCTGCAGTATCTGCAGGACTCGGGAAACTATCAAACATATTATTTTTGAATGTTTTTATGCTCAAGAAATTTGGTACTTATTCTACCATAAGCTGAAGGTCTGGAATAGCAATGGTAAAATTAATTGGCATGATATTCTGTTTTGTAATTTCAAGCCCAAGTTTGATTGTAAGCTATTAAGTAGTCGAAGGAAAGTCCCGGCAACCCCGAAAGTCACAGCGATAAGTTATCATTGGTGAGAATTGTAGCGATACACTTAAGACTGAAGGAATAATTCTCGGGGAGACTCAGATGTTGGTATGACTGCATGACACCATAGCAACATATGATCTATTGGCTATCGGTGAGACACAGAACATCGATGAGACTGTGTAACACCAAAGCGATATGTAATATTGACTGTCGAAGAGACTCAAGGCGTCGGCGAAACTACATGACATCTCAACGGGTGTCTAATAAACATGGAAAATGACCGAATAAAATAATTGCCCGAGATTTGAATACAAAGAGACGTGACTTGATTGATCTCTCACCGATGGTACATTTCAACGAATATTTTTAAAAAAAAAAATTGCCTTGTTTTGTTGAAATTTCAACGAACACAACTGATGAATCACCGAAAAGGTCCGACGAAGTTGCTATAGCTGTGATGAAGGCTTCATCGTAACTCCTTGTCCATTTCATCGCAATGTTGAAAAATTCCACCAACGAATCATAGAAAAGGGCCAATGAAGTTGCTTAGCTGTGACAAAGGCTTCATCGTAACTCCTTGCCCATTTCATCACAATTTTTACGAACGTCACCGACGAATCACATAAAAGGTCTAACGAAGTTGCTTAGCTGCGACGAAGGCTTCGTCGTAAATACTTGCCCATTTTGTCGAAATGGCGATGAACTTCTGGTGTTCTTTTGATGCCCATTTCATCGATATTATGAAGAAAATACGAGTCATTTTATGATGCGGACGACCAACGAATCTGCGCCATTATTTCAATGTTTAATTTGTCATCGGACTTGCGACGAAAAAAAATGACAAAAATGTTTTCGTCATTTCGTCGCTTTTCCGACAAAGATTTGTCGAACCACCGACGAACGTCCGTCGGAAAATGGTGTCAAATTCAGTAGTGTAAGCAATCTCGAAAAACACTATTCATCAAATTCATGAAGGCTGTAGGGGCATTAGTTAGCCCGAACGGTATCACTGTAAATTCGTAGTGCCTGTACCTTGTCCTGAATGCAATCTTGTGAATATATTCATCCTTTAATCTCAACTAATGGTACCCCGATCTCATATCTATTTTTGAGAATACCTTGGCATCTTTTAATTGGTAAATCATCAATTCGGGGAAGCATGTACTTTTTCTTGATAGTAACCTTGTTAAGCATCCTGTAATCAATGCATAACCTCAAGGTCCCATCCTTCTTCTTCACAAATATAACAGGAGCTCCCCAGGGCGACACACTTGTTCTAATGAAACCTTGTTTCAACAATTCCTCCAGTTGGGCTTTTAGCTCATATAACTTTGTTTTGTTCATTCTATATGGGGCTTTGGACTAAGGTTCTGCGCCCGGTATCAAATCAATTGAAAAATTGAATACACGCTTAGGCTGTAGCTCAATTAGCTCTTCAGGGAAAACATCCTCAAATTCTTTTAAAATCAGATGATCATTAACTGATGATTCTGTCTCATCAAGGTCCTTGACCTTTATTGCATAAATAGTGCATCCCTTTCGGCTTTCCTTCTTTAATTGCATGGCGGAGACTTGCCTAAGTTCCAGAGGCCTTTTTACACCAAAAAACTCCACATGGTTTCCTTGATCATCAAGACACCTTATCGATTTCTCTTCGCAATCCACAAGGGCCTTATGTTCAAAAAGCCAATTTATCCCCAAAATCACATCATAAGATCCCAATGGTGCTACATACAAATTAACTTGCATTTTGAGACTAGGGAGTTCAAGTTCACTAGAAAACAGGCATTGCTCTACCTTCCTCTCTACTCGGTTCCCATACTAGATTTTCCATGAATTTTCCATATAGCCTGGTCTAACTGATAATTTAGATACAACATGAAGATCCACAAAACTATCAATAGCACCAGTATCTATCAAAATAGAAACAGGACATCCAAAAATTTTACCCGATAGCTGAATAGGAGTGGATTGATAATCTGCTTGGCGATTTTCAACTGCTGCATGGATATGATGTTGATTCCTATTGTTCTGTCTATTAACCCTCTGAGGGAACACACTGGTGTAATGTCACCACCACAAGTATAACAACCCCCATGAGGTGCCTTAGGCCTGTTAGAAAAATCCCTCCTGTTATTGTCATTCTTATTGAAATTAGCCCTCTTATTGTTATTTTGATTTCCATCATTACGGTTCTGAGGACTACCACCCCTTTTTAAATTTATGATCTACCTATTATTATTTCCTTGGTTACTTTGATTTCTCTGATTGCCCTAGTTACTGTTACCTTGGCGATTTCCTTGGGACTTCCTATTACCATACTTGGCTTCCCTACTTTTCTTGTAGTTTGCAACCTCCTGCATTTTATGTTCTTGTAAAAGTGCCAATTCAAAGGCTTCATCCATGGTAGTGGGTCTATGCATATCCACCTCATTTCCAATTTGAGGCCTAAGGCCCAGAATGAATTTCCAAATTTGAAACCTCTCATCATGCTGGTACTGAGGTACGTACTTAAGCAAGTGAGAGAATTTCTCCCAATATTGTATCACCGTCATTCCTCCTTGAATGAGCACCTGAAATTCTATCATTTTCTTATCAAAATAAGACTATGGAAGCCACCTCTTCCTGAAAGTCTGCAAGAATTGTTCCCATGTTACCTTTCTAGGAATTTTTTTTATTAGCCCTCTCATTCTCCCACCATGTAGCAGCTTCACCTGTAAGCTAGTAGGATCCTCATTCCACCTTAGTTTCCTCGGATAGGTTTCGAAGGGAAAAATACCTTTCCATTTCAAAAATCCATGCTTTTGCCCCATCACCAAAGGATTTACCATCAAACTTGGGTGGCACAACCTTCTTGAGGTCCTTTCCCAATTCTTCAGCTACCTTTGTTAGCTTACTTTGATTCTTTTTAGTTTCAGGGTTTTCTCCATTTGGTTCATTTATGATGTTTTCACTTTCACCAGGTTCAGACCTTGTTGGCCCAGTTTGTCTTGCCTGCTCAAGGTTATCAATCTTGGCCTCTTTCCTACTTAAAATGGCCAAAATTTGATCCAACTTATCATTGGGATCACCAC
>VDFB02241130.1:0-18034 GCA_007258455.2 Sequoia sempervirens
TGGTGTACCTAGGGTCAACACTGTGACCCTACAATTTTATTAAAATAATAAAACTAAATTAGTTAATCTTGCGTTTGACAATTAAAATTTAATAAACTAAATTCAATGAACACGTTCAATTTTACCTGACTGTCAATACCATATGCATCATGCAGAATGTCAGCCGCCCTCTCCATCCCCGTAGATGCATACGGATCAGGCTGCGTAGAAGTATATGGATCCTATGTAGCACCCTCCTGAGGGCCGGTAGGGTCATACGAACAAGTGGCTCCACAAGATCGACACACATGGCCTCGAAGGCCACCACCTGAAGACTCCCCTGGATTGCGCTGCACAATGGGGCTAGTGTGGTGGATGACACTCCGAGTCAAGGATGTGATCGCTTGCAAAGTCTCTACATCAGCACTCTCCTTTGCAACTACCGGCATCGCAATCTGCTCACGAGGCGGCCTAGCGAGAGGTCGTCTCCCCTGTCGTGTAGGATCTGGCTGTGCACCAGGCCTATCCTGTGCTGACCCCCACCTCTCCCACTGAAACTCTTCATATCAAAATAATTTGGGATTTGGTTCAATACAAACTCAGTGAATTTTCTAAGAAAATATTAGGGGACTTCCACCCGATTATTGCACGGTGGGTAATCAAAAAGACCATCTGTCATAAAAGCGGTTCCTAATCTCTACGTGGTGGCACCAATGGATAGGAAACCTCTTTGCATTGAGGGTGAGATTTTGATTTGTTCTAGGGTCAGTGAATAGAGAGCACAAATCGCCTTTAGTAATCTTTAAATCTTTAGCTTGTTTATATGATAATTTGTCTGCATAATATGCCCTCGATGTTTGCCTCCTATTTTGCCATCGGATATTTGTTGGGTAATTGCATCCACATTTTAAAAACAAAATCTTTTTCGATGAATCGCTAGATGTATCGCTACGTAGTTGAAAGAATTTTGATCCTCAACCTGCTAATAAGATCTTCAACTTCTTTTTTATTGTTTTCAATTTCACTCCTCAAATTTTCTTGAGTGCCAGGAGGGTATTGAGAGAATGGTGGGGGAGGTTGATTTTGTTGTTGAGGTTAATTTTGTTGAGGTTGATTTTGTTGAGGTTGATTTGGTTGAGGATTTTCCTCCTCTTGTTGAGGATTTCCTACAAATTAAAAAAAAAATCATTCATTTCTAAACTAAAACAAACAAAATCAATTTAAAACAAAAAAAATCATTAGAAATACCAAACAAAACTTACCTCTTGCATCTCTTCGTCGTCGGGGTGCCATAATTGTGAAGAAAATTGAACTCAAGTTGATCAAGTGTCAAGAAGTCACCTCCTCAACAACGCGAGCGCGTAGTGTAGGGTTTTTGGCCGCGGGCAGAAATGGAAATCAGAAAAAACAGAAATGAAGAATGTTCCTTTTTTTTTTGCTTTTAAAAAGACAAAACATGTTCACGTTATAACGCGAACGCGTTATAACTCGAACGCGTTTTTTCTCATTTTGCACTTTTGTGGCCACAAAAGTGCGACCATCTTGGTGCACTGACCCACTAAGTAATTGAAACTTTATTGATTCAAAGAAAAAAAATCCTTCAACCAAACTTGTCTCGAGCCCTTGAAGGCCTTAAGTACATTGCTATGCCTTGGAATCCAACTCCCAATGCCTTTAACCACCAGTATTAACTGATTTCCTTAAAAACCTCATGAAAGTTGCTAAAAATGAAGTTGCACCCAAGTTGGATTTGAGGAGCAAAAGTTGCAAGCCACTATAATTTATTATATATAAATGGGAGATATTACAAAACCCGGTTCAAATGAGCATACTGACAAGAAAGAACTAGGAATAAAACCTTCGGTTGTAGCTCGATTAAGTACAAAAATAGACCCCTTTACAAAACCTATGAGTTTCCAAAATATAGGCCCCCTTACATTTTAAACATACCCTTTATACAATGCTAGACATTTGAGCCATGGATATTGGCTCGCACTCACAAAAGATATGAATATCATAGTAAAACTTTCCTGGGAATTGGACATTCTGACAGGTGACTAATATCTCTCTGTGGACGTTCATTTACTTGTCAAACCAGGGGACGTAGACTTTAAATGGCATAGAAAAATATATGCACTAGGAATTTGTTTTGGTCAAATCTTAGCAAAAATACATACTGGAAAGAAATTCTATCTAAGCTACAGAATGGTAGCGCAGAATTCTTTAATTCAACTATGCTTGATTAAAACAGAAACTGTAACAACTACGACTGAAGCACAAACCATGAACTGGCCTTATGCTGCAGGAACAGTCACAGGGATGGACTCTCTATGCTGAAGGAGCATTGTAAGACTGAGTTTGCATTAAAAAACTTCAAAAGATGAAAGCTAACTGGATATTAGTAGAAAATAACATCTAACTAATTAACTACAGATACTTACTAAGTGGGCCCCCTTAGCAAGCATCTATTGATTACACAGATGCTGAACTCAGAACTTCATCGATCTTTATTCATGAAAACAGAATAAGATACATTGTTTTATTGATGTGAAAACTAACAATGAACTCTACTTCTGGTCAAACAGATTCTGTCTTTCATTATCATACTAATTCTTACATGATATCTGCTACTCTATTTCTATCTTACCCTGAATATCCTCTATTAATCATTCTATTCATCCTCTTCTTCTACTACTACCCTCTCGCGCATGAGGATTATCTTATTTTTAAATCAGAAGAACAACTAACTAACTAACTTCATCAAAGAAAGACGTGGAAGTAAAGTGTATCCCTGAATCAAGGAACAAACTTAATAAATGAATTTATGTGTTCAACCGTTCGGAGAGAATCCTAGCTCCTCTTTCCAGATGACTTTCATTAAAATCTTTCCAAATCGGTTTAGGTCAAAGAGTCTTGGTGAGCTTCCTCAAAGTCGTCGCGGAAATGGAGAAACTCTTGCAAGGCTGAAATCATTGCGCTTATTTCGATCATGCTTCAACAACTTTCTTGAAACAAAGGTAGCAGACGGCGCCAAAAAGGCATATGGCACATACATGATAATCTGTTATTCCATTAATCCGCACATTTTAATCTACTTCACCATTCAAAAGCGCTATCGATATACCCGATACATTTCGAGTCAACGAGGAAATAAATGTAATCAGAATCAACATAATGGTACGTAGAAATAAAGTGTCTTACTAAAGGATATCCCATAAAGGTTTCAACAAAGTTTAAGCAGTAGTGAAATAAAAATAAAGTCATTTAAAGTTTATCCTTAACATCAAATTATGAGCATATTTTAGGTAAATGCGCCCCTACTTAGCCCGATGTTGGTCCTCCGGCATTAGCACTACGAGTGGTTTCTCTGAAGTCGGTAGTGTTGCATGACTCTGGAATGGATGTCAAACTGTAATAGAATCCTCACAGAAATCGACACCTTTCATATCTTAGGTCTTCTAATTCCTCTAGTAAGATTTGTAGCTTTGATGAGGATCGGGGGCCACGATGCTTGAAGTGCGAATGTCAATGGTAGCCATGATTCAAATCTTGTTTGAAGTCCCAATTGAATATATTTGCTAGTTCATTTGAGTGCAGCTATAAAGTTTAAGGGACCATGTGGTTCTGACTTCCTTAACCCAACAGTTAATTTTTCCCATCTTTTCTCAGTTCTGGTATATGCTAATCTCCAAAATGAATATTGTTGTGCCTGGAATTCATCATATACTTGCTTTCTGATGTCAAAGATTTTCGCTCTGGCTAAAACATTATTAATACCATATGTCAAAGAAAACCAATCTTTCAGCATTGCATGTGGGTTTGAACTTTGAGAGCGTAATGGGACAGGCTCTGTTTTCTCAATTTCCTCATATGTTTCCCACTGCCTGCCATAATTCACCTCATTTTCTACCCATGACATAAATGCTCTCAAATGAATATCACCAATGTATAGAAGAGGATTCCATTCTGTTTCAAATGGTATTAAAAAGCCATGCAAATAGAATTCACTCAGAGAATTCCTTAACCAGTTAGGGGCTGCTTGATATGCTTCATAAAATTCTTTGGAAAAATGGATTATAGGGTCTTGGTTTCTAGAAATTCTCATCAATTGAAACCATAAAAACTGTTCTTTAAGGCACAGAGCATAAACTCTCGGTGGCGGTTTGCATTCCATAATTTGACCAGTTACCTTTAGCATTTCGTCCATTTTTGCTTTCAACTCAGCAATTTCCTGTTTCTGACTTTCAATTTTCTTTTTCAATTTCTTCTTTTCTAGTTGCCACAGACTTTGTTGCATGTCAGTCTGGGCAATGTGTCGAAAAGTCACAGTTTGCAGTGTAACTGTTTCCCAATTATTTTTAACAAATTCCAGAAACTTAATTAAAAAGGTCCTCCTATACACAACATTGGCTTTACACATTGCAGGATGAAATACAACTTCATTAGGCACATTCAGTTGTTCAGCCTATTCTTGTTCTTGCTGCAGGATAAATTCTTCTTGTTGCTGCAGCGGAGAAGTCTATGCTTCCTCCGAGAATTGCATAGCAGCATTAGCCAGATCATCAAGATTTGGCAACTCGTGCCCATTATGCCCTACTTCTTTTATCTCTACTTGTTCCTCTTCAGGAACGAGCGAACTCTGAGCAACATTCTCAGATTCATTCTGAGAAATATTAAATTCAAATTCAACAGACCCTTCTAAAATTATAATCACCTCAGGTTGCGGTGAAACAGGGGAGGTCCTAAATTGTTTCCTTGTGGAAACCCTTCTTGGTACTGATGTGGCTGCAGGGGGTGTTCTGGTAGCTTTTCTTTTTCTTGTTTTTTCAGGGGGCTCTGCCCTACCAGAGGATGATGGTGAACTGGTAATATCAACAGCTGTTGCTGTAGGAGAAACTGATGCAGGGGAAGGTGCTGCAGGAGAGGAGCATTTTCTTTTTTGAGAACGAGGGTCAGATTCTGGGGACCCATCTACCTTTGATTTTCCTTTCTCCCTCCTAGCGGCAGACCTAGTTTGTACCCTAGCAGAGGATTCAACTGTGACGGCTACAGGATCGGGTGCTACACGAGTAGATGACACTTGCCCTGTTCCACTAGTAGATGCAATTTTTTTCTTCTTTCTTTGAGGCCGTGGGGTAATTACCCTAGGGGGTTGTGGAGGTTGCAAACTCTTTTGGGCAACAAATTATTGCCAGGAGAGAGGTGAGACGTCTCTCAAAGAGCGCTCAATCAGTAATTTAATAAGGTCATGATGAGTGACAGAGTTATCTTTCCCCTGTTGAGTTCCATGGGCACTTTGCTCTAAAAACTTTAACAAGAAATTCAGAACATTCACAGCCAACCCATGCCTTATATGGCTTAACAATTTACAATGATGAGAATGCAGATAGGAAAAACGGCCTTCACAGGTTAAATACCTCATTATATAAGTGGAATACTCTGAATATGGAAAAGGCAGTGACACTCGCTTGCATCCTTGCTTGGAGACGTCCAGAGGTCCATCAGCAGGTATCGAAAACTTAGCCCTTGCAGCTACAGCATCTGAAGAAAAGTTTTCTCCAACGGTTGGGAGCCTGGTTACCTCAGCAATTCTGTCTTCGGTTGTAACAATTGTTAGACCCCATACGGTGGCTTCCCTTTTAGAAAGTGTTCTCAAAAATTCTATCGCAGCCTCCTCATCAAAATTATTTAAACTCAAAAAATAATTTAACCATCCACAGAGGCTAAATGCTTGGACTGTCTGTGGGTTTTGCAACAACAATTCATGAGCTACAGGCTCATGTCGCACCAACTGACCACCCATGTTTGCAGTTTTTCTAGCTAAACTCAATTTATTGCTGAAGATTCAAATTCTTTATTTCCCTTTTTATTCTGGTTTTTCTCTGTCAGGCCGCCACATTTCTTTCTTTTTTCTCTAAAAATGAACTTTTTTAAACAAGCAGTCTTAATCGTAATTTGCAAGAAAAAGATGCATTAAAGAAGGACATGGAATCACATTTGGAAAGTATCAAAAATATATTAAAGAAAGATTATTTTACAGTTATGGCAACGGCGAAAAGACAGGTTTCAAACGATGGATTACCCCACCCCCTACTTAAAGGATGACATGTGTCCTCACATGTACTAAAGAACAGGTAGAGACTCGGGGGATAATGACGGGTACATGCATAGCATTAATTGAATAGAATGAAATAAATCAAATATGTAATAAGAAAAGATATGGCGTACCTTTAGTAATTGCACGTACGTGTGAAGAAAGATGACGGTGCTACATGAATTGACAAGTTGGAAAGATATCTTAATTAAGGTTGATGCGGACGGATGAAGTGGATGGGTGACGTGGGCGGATGAAATGTACGAATGAAATGGATGGATGGGATGGATGGATGGAAGATAAAGAAGTGAGGTGGGGGCGATAAATGAAAATGGAGAAAAAGGGGTTTTCTTAAAAAGAAAACTTTTATTATGGGCATACTTTTTGAAAATTACTGGAACGCTGCAGGAGAAAGGCTAGAGCCTTCGGCTGCAGGAAGAGTAGTGGGAGGAACCAGAATGAACTGCTTCATGAAGTCTTCCTTGGAAACTAGCTTATGGTACAGTCGGAGTCAGTGGCCATTGACGAGCAATTTGAAACGGACTGGATCAATTGTGACCAGCTGCACAGCTCCATTGTCAAACACATTTTCAACTTCATAGGGGCCAAGCCATCGTGTTGTGAGTTTACCCTGGTTTTCTTGGTACCTGGAATCATATAACAAATCCCAATCTCCAGTAGAAAATTTTCTGGTTTTGATGTGCTGGTCATGCCATTTCTTTCTCTGCTGTTGGATTACTTCTGTATGTTGCAGGGCGGCTTTTCTCATTTTTTCCAAAGCATTTAGCTACAAGAGACAATCCTTCTGTGCTTCGGATAAGTCCATGTTGAGTTCAAGAGCTGTCCTCAAAGTTTTATGTTCAAATTCAATGGGTAACATAGCTGTTTTCCCATAGAGCAACTCAAAAGGTGTAAACCCAGTTGTTGTTTTCCATGTAGTTCTATAAGCCCAAACTGCTTCAGGAAGTCTATTACTCTAGTCTTTCTTATGAATCTGCACTGTCTTTGTGAGGATCGCTTCAATTTCTCTGTTTGTTACTTCCGCCTGACCATTGGCTTGAAGATGATAGGGGTTGGACTTCCTATGTTTGATCTTATAGTCATTCATAAGTGCAGTGATCAGATTTGACGTAAACTGAGCTCTTTGATCAGTTACAAGCTCTCTGGGAACTCCAAATCTTGTGAAAATTTTTTCATACAAAAATTCAGCAACTTTGTTATCTCGGGCATTAGTCATAGCTTTTACCTCGACCCATTTTGTGACATAATCTGTGCAAACCAAAATGTAAGACTTTCCATTTGATGGTGGATCAATTGGCCCCACAAAATCCATCCCCCATTTATCAAAATGGGTGACTATTACCTGCGGATATAGTGGCATTTCATCTGACTTAGTTGGTCTTCCCATACGTTGGCATCTGTCACACTTCCTTGTATAGGCCACAGCATCCTTGTGTAATGTTGGCCAGTAATACCCTGTTGTAAGAACTTTCATTGCTGTTCTTTTTGCTGCAAAATGCCCCCCACATGGTTCATCATGGCAGGCATGCAAGATATCATAAGTCTCATCTTCTCTTACACATCTTCGCATTACTTGATTAGGTCCAGTATAGAACAGACAATTTGCAATCTAGGTAAAGTTAAAACTTTTCTCTATCAACAACTTCCTTTCTTTTGGGGAAAAATGAGCTGGTATTCTGTTTGCTGCCAGATAATTAGCAATGTCTGCATACCAGGGTGTATGTGCAGCAATGGAAAATAAGTGTTCATCTGAAAATCTATCATCAATGACCTCATGTTCCTCAAATGCAACTGATTGAAGTCTTGATAAAAAGTCTGCTACAACTTTAGCTCTTCCTGGTTTGTCAATGATTGTGATATCAAATTCTTGTAACAACAGGAGCCATCATGCCAATCTACCAGAAATGGCAGGTTTGTTCATCAAGTACTTGATTGCTGCATGGTCAGTGTGGATGAATATCTGATAACCTGTGACATAATGCCTAAATTTATTCAAAGCATACACTACTGCAAGCAATTCCTTTTCTGTAACAGTATAGTTGAGCTCAGGACCTTGAAGGTTTTTGCTGATAAAGTAGATAGCATGCTCAGTGAATTTTCTTTTTGACTTAAGCTGCTCCTATACCAAAATCGGGCAGCATCGGCATGTATGTGAAAAGGCAGGTTCCATTTTGGACCTGGAAGAACAGGGGTTTTAGTAAGCAAGTCCTTTAGCTGCAGGAAGGATTTTTCGCAGGCCTCGGTCCACTCAAATTGGGAATCCTTTGTTAACAAAGCATAAAGTGGACTCACAATTTTAATAAAGTCTTTTATAAACCTTCTATAATACCTGCGCGATAAGAAAACTTCTAACATCTTTTGTTTTCGCGGGGGTTTGTAAATTCTGAATAACTTCAATTTTAGCGAGGTCAACAAAAGAATTCCATTCTTTGAAATATGATGACCTAGAACAATACCTTCTTCCATCATTAGAAAACACTTTTCACTATTTAGAGACAGATTTTGATCTACACCTTTTTAATACTTTTTCTAAATTCACGATTAGCTGTCAAATGTGACTTTCATATGTAGTAAATCATCATACAATCTCCATACAGTCATGAGATATATCAGCAAATATACTAATTACTACTCTCTGAAATGTTGATGGTGCATTGCATAAGCCAAAAGGCAAGACCGAATAAGCAAATGTCCCCCATGGACAGGTAAAAGTGGTCTTGTCTTGATCTTCAGGGGCAATTTTTATCTGATTATACCCGCTGTAACCATCTAAGAAGGAAAAATATCTTTTTCGGATAATTGGGAGATCCTAGTACTTGAGGTCTACAAAAAGGTAATGGAAATTGATCTTTTTTTAGTGGCATTGTTCAACTCTCGTAATCTACACATACTCTCCATTTTCCTCCTTTCTTGGGGACAATGACTAATGGAGAAACCCATTGGCTGTCAGAAATTGGGTAAATAAAACCAGCATCAAGCAACTTTTGAAGTTCATTTTTCACTATTTCTCTGAGTGTTGGATTTACTCTTCTCTGAGGTTGTCTAACTGGTAAACAATCTTCTTTGATATATATCCTATGAGTACAAACTCGAGGATCTATTCCTTGCATGTCCCCATATTCCCATACAAAAGCTTTATGCTATTCTTGTAGCATTTTTAATAAGTCAGCCTCTTGAGACTATGACAACTTGCTATTAACATTCAAACAATGATCTGGAGACAATTCTATCTGCTTAATGAGATTACTCATAGAATCAACATATAATATTTGTACCTCTTGTGGAAGCAAGTTATGAAAAATTGTCGGAAGTTTAGGCAATGAACTCTCGGAATCTAGCTGCTATAGGAAACATTGATGCTGACTGCCACTTGGATCAGATAAACTATCTGTATCAAGATTGAATTGCAGAATTTGAAAAAACAAGGCATCTTCACTTTGAAGTTGAGAGAATGGATCATTTTGAAGCATCATCAATTGAGCCAAAGAATTGGCTTCTTCAATTTCTTCTCCCACATCTGGCCAAACAGGTTGGGACAAATCTGGTTGAGGTTTAGCAAGTGGATACAAGGCTAATTTCTTTGTGGACTGCCCATCAGAAATGGTCATATCTCTAGAACGGCATCCTATAAAAGCATCAGCAGTTGCTAACCATGGCCTACCAAGGATAACTGGATACCCTCCTAAAGTTGCCTTAACTGATAATATTGTAAAATCAGCAGGATACTCCCAAGATTCAAGAGTGACAATTACATCTTCTATCATCCCATCAGGTTTGACTGTGGAGCTGTCTGCAAGCTGCAGAACTGTCGGTGTAGACCTAATGTTTGAAATATTCAAGGAGTCTATAGTATGCTTTGTCATCACATTAATGGTAGCTCCTAAATCAATCAAAATATTTTTTACAACTTGGCCATTTATATGTATCTGTACTACAGGGCTTCCAGGGTCAATATACTTTGGAATGACTACATTTTCCAATATTATATCAGCCAATTTCCCTAAGACATGAATTGTTTGGGGATCCTTTTTCTTTCGTCCAGGCTTCTTCAAACAGGCTTCTTTAATAGCTTTTCCAAAAATGGGAACATCTTTAATAGCCTAAAACAAAGGAATTTGAATTTGTACATTCTTGAGCTGATCTAGAATGTCAAAAGTGGGTTCTTCCATGAGTTTAGATTCAGTATTTTGTAACCTCTAAAGAAAAGGTGGTTTATCTTGTCTCTGCAAAACAGGTTCTGTAGAAACTGTATCGGGTATAGGCATATGCTCAGTGGAAACAGCAGGTGCATTAGATTCTTCAAGGGGTGAATCAGATATTTCTATAATTAGAGGTGGTTTGGGAGCAGGTAAAGTAGTTCCAGACCTCAGATAGATGTCATTAACATTTAAGACATAAACTTGATATTGGTTGGCTTTAGAAATATACATAGGCTGTTGAGGCTGCTGCTGTTGCTTATTATTGGGATTAGGCAACGGCTGGGCAGGCATAGGCGTTTGCTTTGGAGGTCCAGGATTTGTGGTAGTTGCTGCAGGAGGCAGCATAAGGGCCTGTTGTTGTGGCTGTGGAGGCTGCAGGAACCCAGGAGACTGGTTTTGCCATTGTTGAGGACCTCTCCATTGAGGATTTTGTTGCCAATTTCCTGAAGGTGGGGTCCACTGACCTTGTGGCTGCTGCCAACCTCCTTGAGGAGATTGCCACTGTGGGGTTTGATAATTAGGCCAGCTTGGTTGAGGCGGATTCCATGGTGGTGGTGGTCCATATGCTTGTTGCCATTGGTTATTATAGCTAGAATAGGGATCACCAAAAGTTAAAGGGTCTTGAGGCATACCTTGCCTTTGGGCCCATGGTCTCCTTTGTGCAACAAAGAACACTTGATCATCATCACCTTCCACTGGTTTGAAATTAGTAGGCAGTTGTCTGGCTTCCAAATTAGCCACCATCTTGCATCTGCAATCACGCTTCTTTTGTCTACAGTATGGACAAAACTCAGCCAAAACTACCTCAGCTTCTGCATGTTTCTTCCGAGCTTGCATAGTGTCCAATTGTGTAGCCATATTATTAATGATGTCCTGTTTGAAATCAGATAGCAGATTTATGATCTCCATTCAGGAAACTCCACCAGAAGACTTCCCCATTGAAGCATGATGACCTCGACCTTTCTTAACTATTGCTCGAGAGTAGTTAAGACATATCTTCTGGATATCATCCCAAGGCAGTTGAGTTATATCACCTCCTCCCATTAGGTCACAGAGTCAATAGGTATCCTTGATTCCCCTTAGAAAAAGTTTAAAGAGGACTCCTGGATTAAAGAGCATGGTTTGAGTTTCCTTTTTTAATGAAAATAAAAACCTTGAAATATAATCTTCCGGTTTCATCCTCCTTTTGCTGAATTCGGAATATGTCATCACCTTTGCTGGCACTCTTACAATATTCCTTATACTTTTCAAGGAATTTCGTCTGCATGGTTGCCCAACTATTTACAACGGCTCTTCCTAGACTCATGAACCATCTGAGATCTCCCTCCTTCAAAGTGGAAGGAAATAGCTTCAGTTTATGAGCGTCTGTGTTGTAGTCATAACTGCGACAGAGGACATCAAATTCAAACAGAAAGGTTTCTGGGTCTTCTGTGACCAGGCCGTAAAACTTTGGAAGCAAGGAAGAGGGGATGTTTTTAAGATTGTCAATATCTTGTTGGGGAAAAATGGGAAACTCAAATGCAGGAGGTGGATTATTAGGTGGATTATTTGCCATGTCTGGGTGCTGGAATAGCAGAGCAAATGGGTTTTCCTTAGGTTCGTTATCAACTGGGTCAAATGGTAGTTCAATAAACAGATTTTCAGGGAGGAACCTTCCCAGTGTGTCTCTTCTTCTATGCATGCAATACGGTGAGTAATGGCTTGAAAGATTTTGAAATTTTTTGACTAACAGACTAAACTAATGCTGAAAATGACTTTGTCAAACTCCTAGTTAGACACCATCCCCGGCAACGGTGCCAAAAATGGCTCGCACTCACAAAAGGATATGAATATCACAGTAAAACTTTCTTGGGAATTGGACATTCCGACAGGTGACTAATATCTCTCTGTGGACATTCATTTACTTGTCAAACCAGGGGACGTAGACTTTAAATGGTGCAGCAAAATATATGCACTAGGAATTTGTTTTGGTCAAATCTTAGCAAAAATACATACTGGAAAGAAATTATATCTAAGCTACAGAATGGTAGTGCAGAATTCTTTAATTCAACTATGCTTGATTAAAACAGAAACTGTAACAACTACGACTGAAGCACAAACCATGAACTGGCCTTATGTTGCAGGAACAGTCACAGGGATGGACTCTCTATGCTGCAGGAGCAGTGTAAGACTGAGTTTGCATAAAAAAACTTCAAAAGATGAAAGCTAACTAGATATCATCAGAAAATAACATCTAACTAATTAACTACAGATACTTACTAAGTGGGACCCCTTAGCAAGCATCTACTGATTACACAGATGCTGAACTTAGAACTTCATCGATCTTTATTCATGAAAACAAAATAAGATACATTGTTTTATTGATGTGAAAACTAACAACGAACTCTACTTCTAGTCAAACAGATTCTGTCTTTCATTATCATACTAATTCTTACATGATATCTGCTACTCTGTTTCTATCTTACCCTGAATATCCTCTATTACTCATTCTATTCATCCTCTTCTTCTACTACTACCCTCTCCCGCAGGAGGAGTATCTTATTTTTAAATCAGAAGAACAACTAACTAACTAACTTCATCAAAGAAAGACGTGGAAGTAAAGTGTATCCCTGAATCAAGGAACAAACTTCATAAATGAATTTATGTGTTCAACCCGATTCAGAGAGAATCTAGTGCTCCACTCTTTCCATATTGACTTTTCATTAAAAATCTTTCCAAATCGGTTTCGGTCAAAGAGTATTCGGCGGAGCTTCCTCAAAGTCGTGCAGGAAATGGGCTTTACTGCAAGGCCGAGATCGGTTGCGCTTGACTCGATCATACTTCAACAACTTGCGAAACAAAAGGTAACAGACGTGCAAAAAAAGACATATGGCACATACACGATATCTATTCATTAATCACACATTTTAAATCTACTTCACCATTCAAAAACTGTATATGATATACTAGCCATTTTCGGGAGTCAACAGGGCAATAAATGTAATCAAGTCAACACAATAGGCTGTAGGAATATAAAAGTGTCTTGCTACAGGATATCCCCATAAAAGGTTTCAACAAAGTTGAAACAGCCGTGAAATAGCAAAAATAAAGTCATTTAAAAGTTTATCATAACATCAAATTATGAGCATATTTTAGGCTCATCAGATATTTCAAAAAACATCATTGGGTATAGATTATGTCCATACACAATTATGACCATTTTACATTGTTTCCAATTTGAGATTTCAAATTTTACAAAATTTTCCTATTGGAAGCATTCAGGGCACAGTCTTCAACAATAGTAGTATGTTCACGTTTTGGACTGACAAGCACCTGTACAAACCATCAAGGTAGCTTAGAATAACCAATCTATATTATTCTAAATAACACAAAATATGATGAGATGGTAATGCAAACTATAAAAATATGCTTAGAATAACCAATCTATATTGTTCAAATCTATTGCATACCTCTACGAAAGGATCAAAGTTGGCTATTGTTGCAGCAGGTCCATGATCAATCGTGCCAAGAATATCGCAAAAGTGGGAAAATGAGAAATCTATATTGTCACAATAGAAAAGATGGTTAGACTATCAAATCTATATTAATCTAAACAACTTGAACGATGACGAATTGGTGATGCAAACTATAAAAGATGCTTAGAATAACCAATCTATATTATTCTAAATGACACAAAATATGATGAGATGGTAATGCAAACTATAAAATATGCTTAAAATAACTAATCTATATTGTTGTAATCTATCACATACCTCTCTGAAAGGATCAGAGCTAGCTATTGTTGTAGCAGGTCCATGATCAATCGTGCCAGGAATATCGCAAGAGTGGGAAAATGAGAAATCTATATTCTCACAATAGAAAAGATGCTTAGACTAACAAATCTATATTAATCTAAACAACCTGAATGATAATGAGTTGGTGATGCAAACTATAAAATATGCTTAGAATAACCAATCTATATTGTTCTAATCTGTCACATACCTCTTCAAAAGGATCAAAGTTGGCTATTGTTGTAGCAGGTCCATGATCAATCTTGCCAAAAATATCACAAAAGTGCATACAGAATATCACTATTAAAGACACCTGCATTGCAATAGTATATAAAATATCACTATTAAATAAAGAACACTAATGAACTTAATCATAATGAACATAAGAATTGTACCTTCCATTCTTGAAAATTCTATTCAAGTGTGCCTCAAGGGTCACCTCTTTGCTTAAGAGTATCCAATATTGCTTCATGATCAACATTACTATGTGTCCATAGTTGTTTTGTTTTTGTTCTAGCACGATGCTTCAACAACTTAACATTTGTTGCTATAACAAGGTGCAAATACATGAGAATGGTTTTGTGTTTGTCATAGTCTTCAAATGTAGGTATGCCATTCTTTCTAATCATGTATGTTCGCAACCAAGTTCCTGAAACCACAACTGAACCTGTAGGATACATGAAACCATCATCATCTTCCATTGGTTGTGTTAGCTTATGCTTTACTCGCACACATCAAGCCAACCAATAGTCTAATCTCTCTTCATTCCCTTGTGGTCCAACAACTGCAAAAATATGTCCTAGCTATAGTAGATCTGAAAGCAGGTCATTATCAACTGAACTTTCCATTGTGTCATTTGTCATGGATATTGTTTGAGATAAAGGAGTTAGATACTGTGGTACCCATGTATCCACCCACTCACTTGACTCGCATTGATCCCACTCGCACTAAATACAACTCCAACAAAAAAAATCCAACTCTCCTGTCCAAATGGTCCATGTGCCTGCATCTGAGCTTCAAAATGAATGCATCTTTGAAGAATCTTTGATTGTATGACAATACAATCTGCCTCCCACTGTACCCTCCTTAACGAACCAAAAGAATCTACTCACTGTTGAATCAAGTGTCCCTCCCTGTGACAATGTTGAACTACACCAATCAACAATAGAACATGCATCACTAAATTTTGCTCCTAAAATCTTCAATTGCTCCTTAACTAGAGCTCTCTTTATGCATGCACCTACTCCATCATGCTCCCCATTCCCATGTCCAGCTTAAAAAAAATTTCAAATATGAGGTAGACCCCTCTCTACATGCATTCTACTCAACCAATAAAACATACGAGCATTCTTGAATTGTTCTATACAATTACTTGACCAAATTAGATGTCGGCCCAGTGCTATATCATGCTCCTGCAAGAAATCAAAAAAATTCTCAAAAAAATGTTGGACATACTTGGACGAGTGAGATCTATCATAACTCATATAAAAATGATACTCTCTGGTTATCTTTTGATCCTCCTCTATACTATCAGGTGCATGTCTAAACATTATGTGGACAAAAATAACAATTTGAATGGAATTGTAATACTAAGATTGTACCTCATTTTGTGGTTGCAATGTGTAGTTTTCTGCAAAATCAACCAATAATATAATAGTGCCAATCGAAAAAGAGTCCTTACACATCCTAAATTTTTGATCCAACCACTGAGACCTATGACTATGCCTTGCATACTTGTAGAAAAGATTGTCCTTAAAATCTGAAATAAAATTAGCAACACTACATTCTTTTGTAACCAACTCGCATCTAGAACCTTCACCTCCACTTTGCAAAGTATATTTGACTATCTCATATCTATTTTTCTCAACAATCTTCTTTCCAAATTCATGTTCGGAACTCTCATGAAAAAATTGAACAAACTTTGACAAGCCACCACATTGTGAGCACTTTTCATTTAAACAATCATTTCTATAGAAAAAACAACCATCATCTCTAGAACATAAAAATAGATCTAACAAGTCCGTTGATGATTTCAGAAGATGCATTGCACCACACTCCTACAACATTTCATTAGTATGCAAAGTAGAATGGATATAGCATAATAGCTCATGTGGTACATTGAAAACTCCACATGGTATTTGCAACAAGTATTACAAATTGTAAGAGGCACACAATAAAATGGCTTCAAACCCTCAAAAGTCCTTTGAGATATTTCCATATTTTTATGTGTTTCAATAAATTTTTTGAATAACATTGCTTGGCTTGATTCCAAGAAATGTTTAGGATGTGGTGTACGGTCTCGATTACCAATTCTTAACTTTAAAACATCATTTGCATTGGGTCATACTCTAGAGTTATCATGCCAAAATTGTTGAATTACCTACTTTACATTATTGGTTAGCTTCTTATCAACACGTGGAAGCCCCCTGGCAAAAGCCCATGTATCATTTTGAAGAGGATCATCTAGTATTTCTCTTCTTGCAAGTGCTTTATCCAAAGTTTTATGATTTATGTCAAAATCAATACAATTTTGTCTCATAAAGTGAGCCTTTTTCAATTGATGGCTTACTAGGGTGGTTGTAATGACTCTCTGAGCAACTCTCTTATCCTTTTCCTTGTTATTTTTTCCAATAGACTTGACAGCATTAAAAATATTTTTGAAAATAATATAAAAAATTTTGGTCTTCTTGTTCATACGAATCTTCAATTTGGCTAGCAAAGGCCTCATCTTTTGCATCTTTAGCAATTGTACAAAAAATTGGCATTGCTTGGTCAATGTCTTATCACTAAAATATTTGTTGAAAAGTCTTCTATCCCACAACCGAACAGTTCGTGTTGACTTCTTTCCTTCAAAATTGTTTATAATTTTCTCATCAAATTCAAGTAACCATTTAGGGGTTCTTGAAGGTCTTGAAATTGGAATATGTCTTTCTTCCACACAAGGTTCTTCATTTCTCATGTAATATGGTGAAACATAATTTACACTTGCTTCAATATTATGTTCAAAATCTTCATTTCCAACATTTTCACCTTGAACATTTTCAATATCAATTTGAATAATTTCATTCCCAATTTCAATATCATGTTCAACATCTTCAAATCCAACATTTTCACTTTGAAAATTTTCATTATCAATTTCAATATTTTCATTCCCAATTTCAATATCATGTTCAACATTTTCAAATCCAACATTTTCACCTTGAACATTTTCATTATCAATTTCAATAATTTCATTCCTAATTTGAATATCATGTTCAACATATTCAATTCCAACATTTTCACTTTGAATATTTTCACCTTGAACATCTTCAATTTCCTCTTCACTTGAAAGACCATAGGGGTTAGGTTCACCAACATTTAACATACCTTGTCTTATCTTCCTATGACCTTCTCTATCTCTTTGTCTATATGCTTCAATTTGTTCTTTTGTAAGCTTTCTCTTATGTTTTTGCTTTTGACGATTGATACTCCCCATTATACCTCATAAGAGATGCTAAAAAATCATTGCTTATGAAAATTTTGAGTAGAAGATGCTCCTAAAAGTTGATCTTTGCCTCTTCTTGTCTGAAACTGCATGCGTGTCGCTTGAAAATAGAATTTAGGGTCCATTGGAATGCACAAAACAACCCACATGGGGCTTTTCTATGGCCCACAAATTCAATATCCATTATAATTTGATATCTGATTCATTTGAAAAAAAATTAGGATGTTTTGTAACGGTATGATTTTAGTTCTACAAATCAGATATTCAATTTTTGTACACATAGACCTAAGAGTTAATGGTAGATGGTAGAGGGTTAAAGGGTTAAAGGTTTAGGGTTTAGGGTATGGTAGAGGGTTTAAGGGTTAAGGGTTTATGGTAGAGGGTTATAAGGGTTTAGGGTTTCAGGGTTAAGGGTATAGGGGAGAGAGATAGATGGAGTGAGTGTGTGAGAGAGTGACTTGAGAGAGTGGGATAAGGTTGGAGAGGG